>VZSV01000034.1:1588320-1641371 GCA_013398735.1 Nothocercus julius
GAAAGAAAGAAAGAAAGAAAGAAAGAAAGAAAGAAAGAAAGAAAGAAGGAAAGAAGGAAAGGAAGAAAGAAAGAAAGGAAGGAAGAAAGGAAGAAAGAAAGAGAGAGAGAGAAAGAAAGGAAGAAAGGAAGAAAGGAAGAAAGAAAGGAAGAAAGAAAGAAAGAAAAAGAAAAAAGAAGAGAAAAGAAAAGAAGGCATAAAGGAATATAGTAAAATATATATATATATATTTTTTTAGCAGTAGATGGGCATTTCTGCCCACCTCTAATGTTGTCAAGTCAGGATTAGAGAAAGCTGATTCAGTTCCTGGGCTGGCATTTCCATCCCTTTTGTTCTTGGAGCACCTGCTCTGTGGATAGACCACTCATAGTTGGAAAGGCATGTGGGTAACAAGGTATAGAGACACTGCTTTCCTGGGACCAGAGGCAACAAGATTCAAAGACGTTATGAGGTTTTGGCTTCAGGGGATCCGGGAAGCCATGTAGTCAGTAATCAGAACATAGGGGAACACTGAGAAACAGCAAATCACACCTAAAACAGAAGATCACACAGGGCATCAGGTTGCTTACAGGCCTTCAAGAGTGCTTAGAGTGACATAAAGGCGATGTCTTGTTACAGACATTCCTGTTTGCAGGATTACAGGATTGCTTGCAGGATTCCTTGCTCTGCAGGGATGTCCCTGTGGAGGGATGGGCACCAGGGGAAGAGGGTAGGAAGGGTGGCACCAAGTCATTAGGAAGCTTGCAGAGCTGCATGAAATCCTGACAGCTTCTCTCCTTTCCTCCTGCAGCTCACCCGAGTGCCCGTGGAGTCATGTAGCCAGTATGAGACCTGCAGCGAGTGCTTGGGCTCAGGAGATCCTCACTGTGGATGGTGTGTGCTTCACAACACGTAAGTACCTGGCAGACTTTGTCATTGTCCCTGCTTCCCCCAAGCAGGGTTCCCTCACCCCTCACCTGCTGCTATAACACATGGTAGAGCTGTAAATGAGTATCTCAAGAACAGTCCTCTCTTCCCTTGTTTTTTGGAGAACAAGGGAAGAGAAAGGTAGTGGAGACTTGTCAGATCTCCTCAAGCACCTGACCCACACTCTGTTGACTTCACCAAGAAAGTGTCCTCTCTGAAGTGCTTTGTATCAAACTCTGCAGCCATGCTTGGGGCAAAATGCCTTCTTGTTTGCATTAGTAAAGATAGTTCCACCCTAACTAAAAGCCAGACTCAGAAAAGAGTCTCAAGAACCACAGTTTTCTACCACAGGACTGAATCTCTCTTGAGAGAGATATCACTTGCCTTGATTTCCATTGTCCTTTGACAGGGATCAGCACCCAGGTCCCTTTTAAACACCAGGACATCCAATCCGTATTTCAAGGGTACCTTATAACCTCACTATAGGAGGAAGATAACCCTGAAGAGGAGTGTTAGTCATCAACCATGCTGACATGTTTATTTGGCTCATTTGATTGTCTCTAATGTTGAGCAAACCTGACTGTATCCACACCATTGACTTCCTGTAGAAATGGCCCAAAAGGGACTTTATCCCACCACAGAGGTGTTCCTGAGGGGGTCCTGCTCTACAATACTGCCTTATCCAGTCACTACCCAGGAGCTTTGGCTCAGGTGTACCCAGAACTGGGAGATCAGTATGCTGCCTTTATTTGGCAGCATACTGATCATACATATGCAGCATTTTTTTGGGGGTGGCTTTGAATTTGAAGTTTCCTCCATGCGGGAGATCTCCTGCAGTGAGACCTCAGGCAAAACTGTGGAGAGGGAGGTGTCAGGTTGGCCGAGCTCCTGCTATGAGTGGCAGGGTGATCTCATTTGCCAAGAACCTCTCAGAAGAGACAAGGGCTGGAAAGGACATTGGATGCGTCTAACCATCTCCAGCTGAGTGTGGCTATGCAGGGGCTGTCACTCCAAGTCTCGGTGTCCTTGACAATGATTGATGGTTATTTTGGCAGACCCAAATTTGCAGTATGTCTGTCTTCTCCCACTGAGTCCACCTCTGAAATTCTTCCCAATTTGTTGTAAGTTGTCCCTGTAGAGACAGTGATCCAGTTGCAATAATCCCCATTGGCACCTCTCCTTTCTTTAATAGAACAGGGAATGAACCTGCTCTGTATTCCAACCCCTTTTGCAGTTGTGGAAGCTCCTGGCACTGTGTGAACCTCAAATGATACCATAACAGTCTTAATTTCAGATCAGACCTAGAAGACTCAGCCTAATTTGCCCAAAAACTTGACTCAAAATCTGGAATTGGCAAAACAAGCCTGAGCTGTGTTCTTAGGTATGAACCTGTGCAACTTTCATCCTCATCCTTGCTGACCTGAGTGTATTTTCATTTGAAAAATAGCTCTGATATGCTTCAGTCTCGTCTTATCCTGCATCCAGTCCACAGTACACTGTATGTTTGCTGTCCATAAATGGGCAGCACACACCATATGAAAGTATAGGCAAGAATGATGTTTGCTGTTGATGGAACCACAGCGGTTTTAGGGTCAGTGGCAACAAGCAAGGGACAGAGGGGGCAGATGAAACCCAGATCTCAAAGCCCACATTCCTCCAGTACAAACCATCAAAAGGGACATCAGTAGGCTGCAAAACAGGTGAAAGCTCCAGATATCTTCCTGATGCCTGCAGCATTTACCTATTTGCCTCTTCCATGATGGCCAGTGCTATATTAGAGTTTATGGATCCAAGGCTGACATTGGCCTTTCTCTCTGTCTCCTGCTATCTGAGAGGGTTGGGAGCGAGGCAACGGTGTCTAGGGACAGCTTTGCATCCAGCGTCTCACAGCTGAGCTGGACTCTCTGCACAGGGTTGGGGCGGCGTGCCAGGACTCAGGAATCGATTTCCCTGGCTCCGGTGTCCTAAACTTACATGGAGAAACCCGATTCCGCTGAGAGAGAAAGAGACAGACGGACCCACAGACAGCTGCAGGAGAAAGGAGGCTGGGGGGGAGCACTGATTGCCTCCTGCCCGGAGAGCCGATATAGAGCAGGTCACTGGAGCTTTTCATCGCCGTATCTCGAGTCCCAATCTTCACCCCCCTCCCTTCATCCTGCTATAGCTCAGCTCCCCTCCTGGGCTGTGCTCAGGCCTCTTTAGGCAGCGATGAATCATTTAGTTGGTGTAAATTGAAAATGTGGTGCTCAGTTGCTGCACGGGTCTCAGGGGAGGGCCAGGAGCTGGAGTGGGAGCCGGAGGGGGAGGAACCAGGCTGAAAAGCTAATATCTGGCACAGAAACGCATGGTGCCTGGGAGAGAAGGAGCTGAGAGGCCAGCAAGGTCACGGCAATGTCACCAGCTTGAAGCAAGTGGCTGCCGGGGGTGAAGACAGTCTCGAGGTCTTGCTTGACACTATTGTACCTGGGACAGAATAACATCATTACCCCAAAGGGACATGTTTTATAAAAAGGACCTGTAGTGCCCTCGCTGGATGCAGAATAGACCACTCCGGGCTCCATCGTGTTCACTGCTACTACTACACTGTGTTTGTGCAGTCTCATTTCTCCTATGTGTAGCCTCTCTTTAATTCCGGGATGAAAACTTCAGGAACAAGCACAAGCTGTCCTTGAGGGATGATGGAGCCACTGGCTTCCTTCTGGTCAGGGATCTGTCCCTGCTCTTAGGGTAGCTTGTTGGCCATGAGGACATTGGCTATAGTCAGAGAGGAAAATGGTACCAATTTTAGGGAGGATTTATGATATTTTGCCTTTTTTTCTTTGTTCTCCAGCTTGAAGTAGGACATCCTTTTTTTAATATGAGCATGTAATTTGAAGTCATTTCAGAAGGGGTTAACACAGCTGCTCCAGTTTAATAATTCCAGAACGATTCACTTGGACCTCAGTAGTTTTTGTTTGGGAATTCTCTTCTGGATTTTAGCAAACAGCTTAAAAGTTCAAAACAAAAAGCCATCCCAACATGAAGTATTACTTGCCTTACTTGCCTTTTTTTTTTTTTTCTTCTTTTCCTTTAGACATATTAAAAGGAAATCATCAGCATTTTCTCCCCTCCCTCCCTTCACCTCCCACTCTAGATCTGTGGATAAGCAAGCCTTCTGCAAACACTTTTGGTTGTAGGAACTGGCATTTGCGGAGCAAAGTGAGGAGGGTATTTTTGAAGCATTCCTGCCCAGTCTTGCCATGAAGACAGTAGAACCAGGGCACTGGATCTGCTCTACTTGTCTGCAAGGGGCTGCACGTGTCCTTGGAGGTCCTTCCAGCGCTGCTAGCCACCCTCCAGAGCCCCTTTTGTCAAGGGATGGCCAAGATCTGCTATGCACAATTTCTCAGGCTGAGCTGGCCACAGATTATTGGTAAATTAGTAGCAGAGGGGATGATATTTATGAGACAGTAGAAAAGTCACATGAAGGCTTTCCTGGAAAAAAAGGCATGTACCCTGGCGTATCTGGGCAGTTGTCCTCCACCTTCTCCTGCTTTCTCTCTCTTCCCTGTCTGCTCTGTGGGTGCAGTGTGCTTTCGCATCAAGAAGTGAAAATCCTCATTTTTAACACAATATGGAGGGAAACAGCACTGAAACACATTGTTTTCTAGGGAGTGAGAGATTAGCATGGAGGAGGAGGGGTGGTTTATTATCCCTCCTCAGACAGACTACCAGACCAGGAAAGAAAAAAAAGGGGGAAAAAAAGGCAACAAAGTGCAGCTCCTGCCGTCTCGTCTCAGCAGGTAACCCGATGCGATGGTGCTTGCAGAGTCTCATTGATCGTCCCTAGCTTTAACTTTCTTGGTCAAAGTCTTCTGAACCACTAGAGAGTCTCGAGTAACCTAAGCTGCCTACGGATTCTGAAATAAGACCCTTTTTGAAGGGTCTTTTGCTTGCTTGACTTTTTGTCTGATGAAAGACTGAGACTGTCTTTCAGGCTGAGGTTGTCTCTTTATTTACCCCTTTCCCTCCTCTCTTTCTCTTCCCAGTCTTTTTCTCCACTTCTCTAGGGGAAGGAGGATATCCTGAATTTGGAACAGGGAAGGGCAATATGGATCAAGCTGCAGGACTCAGCCAGGCTTCTTTTTGGAGAATGAAATATCACACTGTGGCACACTGAACTCTGACAGAGAGTGGGAAGAGTGGGATTTACAGATTTCTACAGAGGCCTGGGAGGTCCTGTGGACCTTCAGCTTCCACTGCAAGAAATCAGGTCCTGAGTTACCCCTGTTCTGTGCTCTCCGTGTTGTTTTGTCTCAAAGTGCAAGCTGGAATCCCCTCAGAGTGGTAGCAATTTGCAGGAGCTAATTTTTAAATAAATAACTAAATAAATGATCATTTTGCAATTAAAAAAAAAATTTTGCATTTAATTGCCATAATGAGTAAGTCTGGGCAATTGTCACTGGGACCTCGAGTCAGATGACTGGCAGAGTTAGCACTAGCAAAGGCAGAAGTGAACCAGGTATTTGGATGCCTTATTTCTAAAGAGGACTTGGTTGGAGTACACAGGCACACATGGCCTGTAAAACAGTTGGTCTGATAGCAAAGGAAAGTGGAGTCATCTTCCCACAATTGGCCTTGGCACGGAGTGATTCCATCTCCTTCTCAGGTAGTTACTGAAACTGGAGATGGCATTTTAGCCTTTGCAAAGAAGGAAGAGCACAGCAGGGGGGCTCTGTGGAGTGACATTGGCCCATTACACATTCTGCATTGAGTCTAAATCATCTTTATTCTGTCTGCTGAGGTATAGCTAAAGTACCCATCATTTCACACCTGAGCATTGGCTCTCCTTTGGTGCAGAGGAAAGAACCACAAATATGACAGCTTTCCCATAGCCTTTTGAAATGAGATAAAAAGCAAGAGGAAAAAAAAAAAAAAGAAAAAAAAAAGAAGAAAAATCAAGAGGAAATTCTTGTGACAGGGAGGGTGCCTGTTGATGGGCGTAAAGCTCCCAATGTAACTGAGGCTCTTGGGAATCCCATTTCACTACGGATGGGTGATGACATTGAACAAACCACTCCGAATGGGCCCCATGCCTTTTAGCAGAGCAGTAAATCACTGGTTCCAGAGAACCACTCCCCTGCTGTACCTGCACGTCTTGCATCCGGCAGGATCACTGCCCTCCCGTTCCCCAAGTGCCATCATGTCCTTTTCAGGAGCATTTTCATGCCCCTGGTCTAGCTAACAGTGCAGGACAGAGCCGTGCCCTTCACAGGTTGATTATCTCGGTGGCCATCCCTGCCTGAGGCAACACGGGGACAGCACCGGGCACCGTGAACTGTAAGACGCAGGCGTGCGGTAAATGTGTTTTCATAGCAACCTCCTTCCTTGATTAGCTTATTTTGCTAGAGGGCAGTAAGGAGGGGATGGGAAGATAATTAGTTTGTGCAGTGGGTTCCAGCAGAAGCTTTTTGTCCACGGAGCCATATGAGCTTGGTGCCCTACTTGGGATTTGTCTCCTTCACAGACACAGCTCCACTGGCGGGGATGAAAAACATTGTGAAGAAAGAGGATTTTGAGACAGCATCATTGCGTGAGGGTGGAGATGGAGATGAGAAGTAGCAGCAAAATGAGTGGCTGCATAAGTTGCAATAGCAGAGAGGTGCCGTTGCAGGAAAGCACTGAGAGCACAGAGACATTAGCAGCTCAAGTTTAACACTGAAGCAAATTCAGCCTTGGCAGGGAAATTTCACTGGATGTTCTTCTTCTCTGATATGAAACATGGTTACCGACTGTCAGCTAGGAAGTATGCCTCACATACATGGGCATAGGATGAGAAAGTCATGGCATTCAGTGGCAACTAGGACCTCCTAGAGGACTTCCTCTGCTGCTGTGTGCTCTTAAGATATTTGGGAAGTTCATGTGGGGCTGGCAAATACGATAAAGAGCCTACTAGAGACAGATTTCCTCTGGGACATAACATGAGGGCCAGCTGGGACCCCTAGACCATCTTAAATGGTATTAGACACCTTTGTGTTGGTAGTCAAATGGAGTTCTATCTGACCTAAAGCCCTGTTCATGATGTTCTCTCACCATGAATTCAGAGTCTGACTGAAGTCTGGATTTTGCAACTTGAGCTGGTCTTGATCCTCTCCAGAATGTTAAATTCCTCCATATCCCTAATTTGTAGTAAGACCAGGCTGTTTCTTACAAGACTGTGCACGCCCGGAGTGAAGCTAGCAGGTGCAGTGATGGATGGATGGTTTGGGAACCTCGGTCTCTCTCGTTGTGCTGTTTGCAGGGAATTGTTCTCTGTCTCCCCATCAGACGTTCCCTGGTGTCTCTACAGCCAGTGATCTGCCAAGGAGGGGAAATGGCACAGCAGACGAACTCTGCTAGGGCATACCTGCCTTCGACTGTGCTGCCTCTGTGGTGTTTCATCATCTCAATGATGCTGAAGTAATGACAGGTCTCAGAAAGGAACAGAGAGGGTCAGGAAGCTCTTCTTCCTAAGAAAAAGCAAAAGAAAAAGGGAGTCTTGAAAGTATCCCTTATATCTAGACTCGTATTCTCCATGTCCCTTTTTGGACATACGTGTACCCTTACTCATAAGCACAGTGCATCATTTTGTGCTGCACAATCCTATTTTATGTAGACACATAAATTTGTCACATTTTTAGATCTGCCACAAAATATTCCCACATACTTTCTCTGTCTACAACCAGCATGCATGTCCCCAGTCCCTAATTCTCCCATTTGCCGCCACATCCCTCTGCACTGTTTCCCCCAAGCAGATGTACAGAGACAGTGCTTTAGTCCTTTTCTGCCCAGCTTCTATACCAGGGATATTTTATCATTCCTTCCTGTAATGTGTAGTCCAGGAGATAGAAGCAAGATGTTTAGGCTGATCATTTCATCCTGATGTTGGGGTTTTGGTTGGGGATGCTTCTTGCTCTGCTAGGAACATAATCCTTTCCTTCACTCCCTAAAAATATGCAGACCTCTTTTATCTGGGGATCTCAGCAACTAATCATTTTGCCGTCTTTAACCTCTTATCCTCTATTGTTTTCTACTTCAAGTCTGAACTCCAGCAGCTTTTGAATAACACAGCAGCAAGAGCAGGAACTATCTACCAAGAAGGGCACAGATGTTTTAATTCAATTTTTGCTTGCCATGAATGATGTGTGATCTTTGGCCCAGAGGCGAGATAAAGAAGTCCCTCCCTCAGGTTCACCATAAGAGTAGCACAAAAAAATCTTTGAAATGAGCCCTGCCAGGTCCTTCTGGTAGTGCAGAGTGAGCCCTTGGTGACAGCAGACTGCAGCTCTCTGCTGAGCTCCCTTCCCCAGTGCAGCCAGGCATGTACAGAGGAGAAAAGAGGAGGAAAAGTAGGTGGATGTGACTGTGGGTATCTGAGAGATGACTGGCAGATCTGGAAATGGAATAATGTCCCCTGTCTCCCCTTCCAGTGCTTCACAGATTGGACTAAACTAATTTTTGCCGGGGGTAATTGGTAGCTTTTTAACAGAGACCTGTCCCTTTAGACAGAGCTAGGTTGAGGTGTCAAACAACACTGGCTGCAAGGACCCAGAAGGTCCGAAGAAAACATTTATTCTTCCCAATCTCCCCTCAGGGAGGACAGAGTGGAGTTATTGAAGGATGAGTCTGTCTAACCTGGCTAAAGAGATGTGAGTGGTTGTGAGTACCATGAGAAAGCAGAAATTAGGGTAGGGTGAAGGTCTGAGGTAGTGGTGCAAGACACTCCTGGCTTTAGTGAAACAAATAGGATCAAAGGCAAAATATGGAGCCAGCTGTAATAAAACTGTGGGGTATTTCTGACAATGAGAAACAAAGCTTTGTCTTCAGGCAAGGGACATCATAATTAGTTTACCTGCTCTGCTGCAAATATTTTGCATGATCTTGGGCAAGGTGTTTGGGATGGGATTTATCTCATCTACTGATCAGTTTACTGACCAGGTTCCTTCATCAGACAAGAGAAGTTTCCATTTATGATGGAAACATTTGCATAATTCCTTGCTTAACCCGTTGAACCACCCTTTGTCCTCATGCATCTGCTAAAGAAGCAGTGGTACCAGAAGGGTTAAGGCAGACAGGAGAGGAATCAACCTCCCCCTATATTTTGCTTCCCCCTCCCATGCCTCATTCCCAGTGCCTCCTGCCCCTCTGGCCCCAGGCAGAAGAGGAGATCTACATTTTAATTGAGACACGTTAAGAAAATAATCGCAGTATAGCTCACCCATGCCTGGGAGGCTTCTCCCTTGTTAGCTTACTGCAGATGCTGAGCCCAGGTTGGGGGTGGCAGTGGTGTATGTGTATGTCTGTGGCTGTTTCTCTCCTGTTTCCAGCCCTGTTTGCTTCCAAGGTCTGGGGAGGAAAGCAGTGGGCTGGAGCTGTGTGAATAAAGCAGAGCAGAAAGTGGTAAGACCTCACTGAGGTCTTCTTCCTCCTTGCAAGCAATGGTTGCATGCAAAACCCAGACATCGTGTGTGCCAAGCCAAGTGTGGTATCACAACTCCTGTCAGCATTTGTCCTTAAAGAAGGACCTCTCAGGGAATGAGGTCTTTTTCCCCTTTTCCATGCAATGCAGCATCCTGATCTCTCCCTGATCCCTAGTCCTTAGCAACAGTAGTGGGAAGGAGGCTGAGGTGCATCAGATGTTTGCAAAGTATTCTTGCTTACAGGTGGTCAAGAGGGCCCCATTCTCATGGCTTAGGGTCTAGGTGTGGAAATTGTCGGAGGGAAAGCAGGATCCTTGTGCTTCATTGTAGAGCTGCAAGGAGGTTTAAGCACTTTCCTCTTGTGTCCTGCCTCTGTGCGAGCTCCTGGTAACTGTGCCCTCATAGCTCAGAGGATGCTCTGATGGACCCTGCCCTTTCCATATTAGCTGAATTTCGCTCACTGATAGTTTTATCATCAGCCCAGAGAATAGCCAAAGGTCGCTATTTTCCCTCAGAGTCCTTCAAACCTCAGAGGAGACCCCAGACCTTTCCTAGCGTGCAGAGAGACAGGAGCCCCCGTGAGCATTCCCTTCCCTGGGAGTTGGGTACTGGCATTGAGACAGCCACCTGGCAGTTTTTGCCAGACTGGTTTTTGCCAGTCAACCCTATGAATGAGCACTACCTTCTTTTGTGCAGAGCTAGAGGGATGGAATTTAGTTCAGATAGCATTTTCCTATTTTGTTTGCTCATGGTCTTTGCAAGCATTGCCTATCAGAACCAAACATCTCTGTTGGAGATAGCAAGAGAGATGTCCCAGCCAGTAATGGCTTTTCTTGATCCTTTGTAACCTCCCTGGTCCCACTTCCACGCTGGTCCTCTAAAGAGTCAGACAGGTGATATTGTGAAGAGGATGCCTTTGGGAAGGTTGCCACGATCTTTAGTTCTGCGCTGTTCTCAGGGAGAAAGGAGATTGTAAATATGGATGACAGTGAACTGACCTGATGGCTTCCACATTTTCACCTGTTATCCCCAATCCTGAAAACAAGCCTGCAAGTAACTGATTGTATGGGCAGCCCTGGAAAGTTGAATGACATTTTTTTTTTCACCTTAAATCCATTGCTTTGTGTAAGTTCTTTTCAGATATGGATCTGAATTCTGCAGCCTCTGTTGGAGTATTCCTAGGTGTGAACACAGTTTTCTACACAGTGGGTACTTAAGCCTTACTAGTATTAGAGCAAGAATTAGTGATTCTCTGCTCTCTATTCTTCTTTCTGCTCTAAGGACCGTGGTCATAACATTAACCCTGAGGATTCCTTTCTCATTTTAATTGATTGAGGATCTACAGGAGCTAGTAGGAAAGGAAGGAGTGCAGATCCATGGCATAAGCTCATCTGACAGGACTTCAGTCAACAGCCTTTTGAGCTGCTCGGGAACATCAATCCAGTTACTGAGTGTTATAATTAATCTATTGATTGCAATGAGCTGGGGAGGACAGTCTTCCCCACTGCCCCAATTCCAAATTAAAAATTAAGAGGAGAAGTAAATGTTTTGACTTTTTACTTTGCCTGGATATTTAGAGAATTTACTACCACTATAAGTATATATAAGTATATATATATATATAACACTATATATGTATATAACACTTCAAAATGAAAACACGTATAGAATGAATGATGGTAAAATCAATTAATACTAACAGTATCTATTAAACATATCAGACTCTGTAGCTTTATGGGAGCATGCTGCTACTCTGATATGATCATGACATCACTAACATGATATAAAGGACCAAAAAAATCAATAGCTTGCTGAAGCCCAAAATTAAGGCCAAGCAGTGTTATAGTATGTCTTTAAATATCTGAAATAGCAGCTTGTCTCTTTCATGTTAGAGCCATTTGCAGATGAAACATCTATCAGAAAGTAGACTGGAATTTGCTGGCCTCACTGTTGCTTTCCTGGAGCTACTCCCTTGGGATACTTGGCGTGATGAGGGTTAGCTCACTTTTCCAAACAGTTTAAACACAAACAAAGCAGAAAATCTGATTAGGGTTATGTTGTCATGACTCCAGAGAAGGCAGAGGGTTTCTGTGATAGGTTGCCGGACAGATCATGACAGATCCCATAGGGCAACCAGACTTCACCAACAGCAGTCCAATGTGCTGGTCCATATAGCCTATATCTGTAGTAGTAAATTAAGCCACTCTAGGAAATGTTATTAAACTTTGGAACACAATTACTCATGTTGTTTCTTTTTTTCTTTCTTTTTTTTTTTTTTTTTTTTTTTTTTTTTTTTTTTTTTTTTTTTTTTTTTTTTTTTAATATATATATATCGTTTGACTTGTGCTAACTATTGCTCTTTCAAACAATTCCTGTTTTGGACATGTTTTGCGAATTAAATCAAATAAATGGGTCGAGGAGGATTTCTATCAGGTATTTTGGAAGCTAATATCATTTCACAGCATGAATTTGACCAGACCACATCATATGGCCCAGAATCAGAGAATGTTTCATAGAATTGTCTAATATACCAATGGGGGGCAGCCACGTTTCCATTTGCAAAGAGAGAGTAAGAGAGAAATCCTGGAAAAAAGGCCTGATCTGTTAGTTAACAGGCTAAAAATCAGGACTTCTAGTGCAGCATTTTCTGAAACCATTCACAAAGACAAAGTCTCAATGCAGAGTTTTAGAAAATGGAGTAGCGAGAGTTTACGAAGAACAAGGAAGCCTTTTGAAAGAGAGAGAGCCTAAAAAAGGATGAAAACTGACTGCTGCTAGTTAAATAAAATATAGGCTTGGGGGAGGTTTTGAAAGTTGAAACTGGATGAAAGCTGACAGTTTGGCTTGATTCATCCACTGAAAGTGAAATCATAATAAGTCTTTATCCTTGAAAACTAGTTGGATTTGAACTTGATAAAATTAATAGCAAAAGTCAGCCTCAACAAATGTTCTTTTTCATCAGGGGACATGAAAATGGTCAAATCAAACCATAATCAGATGCATGCTTGCTCCTGTGTGCAGAGAAGTACTCTGCTTCAAATGAAGAGACTTCATTCCCCAAAACTGATAGAAGGAAGCCAATCTGTGCCATACATTACACAGAAACAACAAGAAAGACAAGAATGGTGAAGAAAGGTTTTGTATTACAGAAAATTTAAAGTCAAAGAAAGAAAATAGAGTGAATCTGTGCCCAAGTAACAAGGCATCCCTGGGTATATTAGCGCTCTTCTGTTGAACATTTGATCAAGATGGTGAAAATGATTGCGACATGCTGAGCAAAAGTGGACAGGTTGTGGGAGCAGAAAATGGGGTGATGAGAGACTTTAAGTATCCTGATATAGATGGAGCAAATGTCACAACTCTTGACGCTCATATCCTGTGAACTTGCTAGAAGAGAAGCAAGACTTGATTTAGTTTCCAGGACCTCACAGGATCTGTTTCAAGGTATAGCTATCAAAGCATTTCTCTACAACAGTGACCACAATGTATTCAAATTCCGCACCATATGGAATCAAAAAGGCAAGAAAAAAAATTCAGTGAAGTTCAACTTCAAAACAGGAACAACAGTAAAATGAGGAAGCTTGTTAAAAAGAGTAACCACATGGCTAAAATACTTTGTGGTATCCTGGAGATTGTATAATAAGAGGCTTATTGTAAAGTTATGTGCCCTATGCCCAAAGGAAAAAAAAAAAAAAAAAAAAAGACGTGAAAGACTGTAAAAGCAAATGACAAAAGAAAAAAATCTGATTAAAAAACAAGGTAAAGAGAGACTATTCAAAACGGAAGTTGCAATCAAAGGAAAAAAAATAATAAAAAAGATCATGTGAATTTCCGAACAAACATATGGCAACCTAAATAGGAAACACATTGCTAACCTCATAAAAATTAATACTAAAAACTTAACAAGGCTTCCCCTGAAGTTTACTTACTTTAAAGAGCACATATAGGAGGAACTATCTGACACTTAAACCTACTAAAAAAAAAAATGTTTTTAGAGAGAATTCATAAAAGTGATATTCACTGAAATGTTCTTGAAGAACTCTGATATGAAATTGCTATATTACTAAATCTGTTGTACAATTAAGTTATTGCTTACATTGATTTTGATACTGAAGAAATGAAAGGTGAAAAATATGTTATTGTTTTTCAAGCTAAGCTCATGATGTGTCCAAGAACTTGAGTTCAGAAATCTGACTTCTGTACCTGGCATTTTAGTTGAATCATGATTAATAATACTCCTAAAAGAACATGGATATGTACAATTTACTGGAGGTATGTACAATTTACTGGAGGCAATGTCACCAGTCTATTATAATTCTTTAAATAAGTCAAAGAGCATGTGATACTTAATACTGAAGAATTAGTACTTTTCCCATAGTTTAAATTCTTTTCCCAAAGAATTTAAACTATGCTGTTATGGGACAGGAAGAAAAGTCTTCTGATAGATTTGTATCCAGTTCAAAGATGGGAAATAAAGAGCAGGAGTAAAGGCGCCATGATGCAGGAAGGGGATGCCCAATACCATCCCGCAGGAATCTCTGCTGAGTATGTTTCTAATACTTATAAATTAATGAGAAATGGGTGAAGAGTGAAGGAGAAAAGAAAAATGGAGATAGGGGATTTTTCAAGCTTGTCAAAAGTAAAAATGTCTGCAAGGAATTGCAGAAGGGATATACAAAACTGAGCATTAATGAAATAAAATGGTAAGGGAAGTTTGGGGTTGATGTGTTAAAAGGTAACTAACAGAGTTAAAAAAAGAAACAGCTTTAGCTGTATATTCTCAATGATCAATTCTTGCCATTTTGACTAGCAAAGGAGATCATGAAGCCAGTCTGGATAATTTGCTGTAAACCTCTGAACAATTTGTGTATCATAAGGAATACTTAAAAATGAATAGTGAACAAAACAGGGAGTATCATTATGTGAGCAATTCCATGCTGCTCCCCCATGCTGCATACAGTGGGCATTTTTGGTCATGTCCAGTTGAAAAGAGTATAGCAAGCTAGGAAAGCACTGGGAACTGTGGGAAGCAGGAACACAGGTTTCTAATGATCTTTATGCAGGGAAAGATTGTATGACTTGGCAATTTTCATCTTAAAAGAGAGATGACTGAGGGGGCTACAATAGATTCAGACAATCATGAGCATAATGAAGAAAGTGAATAGGGGATGATTGCTCACCATTTCTCATAACAGAGGATCTACGGAACTCTATATGAGATTATCAAGAGGAATATTAAAACAAACAGAAGAAAGGACATTTTCACATAATGAGGATCACATTATGGAGATCAGAAATGTAACTGTCTGGGAAGCAATTAGACAAATTAAGGAAAGAAAGGTCTGTTGAGAGCTATTCAACATAAAGACATCACTACAGGTTCCAGGTCAGGCAGTGCTTTCTGGACATCAGGACAATGAAACAGGAAAAGTTTCCCTCTGTAATCTCTATCTTCTTTTCTGACCAAAGTATCTGCTGCCAAACACAGTCAGAGGCAGAATTTCTGTGTTCCTGCATTTCCAACGGCTACTACATATTTCTGTAGCTTGCAAGTAACCCCAGACCTGTAGTAGTAACACCAAGTAGTAACCCTGCAGTTTATGCAGGATAATCCTAACGCATCCTACTCACACCCCCAGGAGCAGGTGGGCTCTGCTTAGGTGCCCTTTACAGACAAGCCATTGCTAAACTACTCCTGCCCAGTTTGCAGCATAATTTGAACACTGGTTTGGCTCTGATGTGATGTTGGTCAAAGGTGGCTGTTCCCCCATGCTGTCTGGGGTGGTGGTTTTCCCTTCCCTTTAGCCACCCTGCTAAGAAACTCCATCTGCCATTCATGGGATGCAGCTTTTGTTGGAGGGCAGTCCAACACCAGAGTTGAATCATGTTTGATTAGCTCACTAGCTTCATGAAGAGGAAGCCAAGATCTTTGCAAAAGCCTTTCAGCTGCAACAGCAGGGAGCCTGGATACCCATTAAAATGTGTGCTCAGCCCATCTCTTGTCAGTCTTTTCCTGTCTCCATCTGTCTCATCCTTTGTTTTCTTGACTTTGATTGCTGAAGGTGAAGTTTGGACCAGTGTTGTCATGGTGAGTCAACACGAAGAAGTGGTCTTTTCCCTGGGGACCAGGCACCAGGATTCCTGATTTCCATTTAAAAAGTCTGCCATTGAGGCACAATGTGGTCTTGGGGCAAGTAATATTTCTCCTGCATCAGCCAGGTTCTCCATCCTGAAAAAGGAGGACTAAAAAGGCACACTTACTCCAAGTGTCCCAGAAGGACCTGTCTTGAGTTTATTGAATTTATCTAGATGTGTGTGATGGGTGATGCTTTAAGAATGGATTTTGAATGGCAGCTTTATCCACTCATCTATATGATTCTGGTGTGCAGAGTGTCAATGTCACAGCCACAAGCTGGTCTAAAATCCAGCCTGCCAGTCACTGTGACAACATCATCAGAGATAGGAAGGTGGAGAAATCCCTGAGCTGTACGCAATCTTCTGGGAATTAGTGAATGGATCCTCCTGGATCCAAGACTCCTTTAGTCCTAGTTTTGAGGAAAAAATGATCTTCAGCACTGAATCCTGTTGTTACCACATCTCACCTTGATGTGGAGTAGCTGTCAGTGGGAGAAGTGTCCATTGCAAGCTACAGGATGGAGAGACAGGATGGGTTGACAGGTCCCATCCTCGCAGGTGAATGTTATTTTACTAAACTAAGTTTTGTGTGTCAAGGAGGGATCAGACTTGCTGACTTGAGCACTAGATCCTGAGAGGTGATGCCACAGTCTCCAAACTGCAGACACTCATGGAAATAGCCAAATGTAGCAGATTTCCAAGAGTGTCTGCGGCAGTCTACTTTTTTTACCCTTCCTTTCCATGTTATCTCTGACTCCATTCTTAGTAGTGATTTTGGGGGGTTTTCTTCCTTCCTTCTCTGTCAGTGATCAGCAACAGTGTCTCATTCTGCATTACAAGTTCCCTATCTGCAGTTTGTTTCTTAGAGTGCACCACGATTATTTCTCAAAAAAGAGTTAAGTTCTTAAATGCCTTTGAAGCTTCCTGAGTTCATCTCCCCTGCTTCCCCCGAGTCTGTGTAAGTGCTGTTACAACTTGGCACCACCTCTTATCCAATCTACTGGTTTCCACCAGCCACTTGCTCCTTTGGAAGTCCATGTACAGAAATCCCTATAAATATTAGCATATCTGTGAAAGAAGGGAACAGTTCAAGGTTATTAAACTAATACAAGTGAAATTCAGGGTAATTTCAGGGGTTGTTCACTGAGCAGCAAGTAGAAGATTGCCAGGTTGCAAATGGGACTTGCTTGTGCTGCAAACAGCAGATGAGTCTGTAGAGCAGCACCAACACATCATGAGCTGTGTGCATTTTAATTGCCTATTGAATCACTGTCTGGGAGCCTCCACATACATTTGAGTTCAACATCCCCTCCATTGGCCTAAGCTGGCTGCTCCAGCAACTGCAGAAGGTCGGTGGCTGCCCGTGACCTTCCTCTAAATTATTTGGAATCCATATTATGGACCTTGCTGTATCAGGCAGCCAATGCCAGGTGTTCAAATTAATAAGCAGAACCAGGTTTTCTGATCAGTGTGCTGGGCTTCTTGCCATTGCTCTATCTCTTCAACATCTGATAAAATGACCCAGGGCTTTGGTCAAAGGGATTTTGCCTGCAAGATGTAGATAGCATTTTGGAAGATTTTCTTTTTCTATTGGGGAAAAAAAAAAAAAAAAAGTCTTCTGAGGAAGAAACCTGATAAAGTCAGGGGAAAATGTAATCAGAAGTTTGATGTTTAGGGAAACTGGTGTCTAAAGGCAATCACAAGCAGACACTGGAGATTGAGGTCTTGTTTACAGTAGGGCTGTCAGTTTGCAGTTCCAGTGAACTCAAATTACAAGAAAGATTTAGCACTGACAAGTTTTTAACCTGTTCTACAACACATTGACAAGTGCAGCTCCACAGGTACTAGCCATTTGTCAATGGATCTGAATAAAGAAAGTCCTGTTTAATAATGGGCTGTGCATGCAGAAACATGTCATCATTGTGTTAGGACTAAAAGTGAATTCATCCTGCTGGTGGAGGTGTCTATAAATGCAGAATCCCTTTGTGGGCATTAGAGAGAAAACAGTACTTTCTAGGATGTAATTTGAGGGAGAGGTGAATAAAAACCCACAGATAGGTGTTTCATCACTATTGGCTTTAGATACAGGTGTCCAAAGTCAGGTGATGGGGATGCTATTCTGGCCCTCATTTCCTGAGGGGCAATGCTCAGTGCACCTGCAATAATGGCAATAATGGTGCAAAGAACAAAATTTGCTTGTGAAGCATTTTCCTCATTAGATAGGAACACATCAATAAGGCATTTAAGAGAGGACTGGGAAAAGCTGTGGAGAAGCTGCTTGAGGTAGGGGGAATGACCCATATATGAGATGTATTAGAAATGTCTCATCTCCAGATGTTCTGGCTAGATAATGAGGTGTCCATAGTGGTAGGGCTGTCATGTACAGTCAGAACTGTATGCTGGGCTAGGCCTATTGTGTCATTAATTTGCTGATTCTGTGAGAAGAAATGATCCCTGTGTTTGCTGGGGTAGGAAGTGCTCTAGGGCCTTCAGCTGTGGTTGCAGGAATGGCTCCAACAACTCCTCTCTGCTCAGGAAGGTCCCAGTGGCTCTCAGAAAGCTTCTCCTTGTGCTTCTTCACTTCTTACTCCCATGGATTCACTTTGCCCTGTGCATAGCCGGGAGTGGGGCTCCGTAAATGCTGTGCTGGATCACAGCACCAGTCTGTGGTCCAACATTCACCATTTCAGGTAAAAAGGCAGTGAATATGCTAGCTGGCCATTCTGTAATATTTTGCTGATGGGGAAATTTTCTTCCTCATCCTCTTCAGCAGGGGTTTGTTTCAATGCTGGAGGTGGAAGTTTCATTCTCCTCTCTAGATAGTACGTATATATCTGTGTATGTGTGGTGTGCGCATTTATGCACACACTTCATACATTAACTCATTTAAGTGCCATGTAAATACATAGCTACATGCATTGACATAAATAGGATCTCTGTGGACAGTTTCTATATATTTATATATATCTATATAAATTTTCCTTTCCTTAATGCACCCATTGTGTATCTGGGATCATAGCCTCTTTACAGCTGTTAGTTCCTAGTTGAGTAGTTCTTGCTAATTCTGGTTCACAGTCTTAGAAATACTTGTTTTCTGCTTCATGGCAGTTTTCTTCATTAGGGCAGGGGTCAGAGGTAAGTACAATTTTCCTCTTTCTGCAGAAAGTAATAGTTAATGTTTCTAGATGTCATGGAGACCTCCACATTTCTTGTATTTGTCAGCCTCCTTTGTTTTTAATCATTGTGCCGGCTACAAAAAAAGTGCTAAAAGGAGCAATTGCAAAGCTGATGGTCTTTTTGTGTAAGTTGAGAGAGGAAGAAATCCCTAGTCCCAACTAAGGGACAGTATATGCATTGTCCAGATTATCTCTGTCTGTCTATCTTTCCATCCATCTGTCAAATGAGCATCATGCATCTGTAATAATCCTGGATGTAGAAAACATATCACAGGAAGTTTCTTTAGACCCTTCCATAGTATTAGAAATTCATTCAGTGCACAGGAAAAATTATTGGTGAGCTTGCTCTTGTGTGGATGCTCTAATAGATTTTTTTATTGTGCTTTCCATACAGTGACTGCAAAACCTCAGCCATCCTGATGCTGCATTTACTTCATCAATTCTTGTGACTGTTAATGCTGACACTATATTGTTTGGCAGCCCACATTAAGAATGGCTTGCCCCATGATATTACCAGGCAGCAAAGCTTTGTGCTGATGGATAAAGTGAGGTGTAAAGCCTGATTGGAATCAATCAGAGTAATTGTCTGGATGTGTGGTGGTTAATAGGAAACGTCCCGCACATTATTGGCTTTTCTGTATAGCAAACAGATTAGCTTTCTGCTGCCTTTTGTGGCTCATATCCTCTCCTGAGCCACTGCGGGAAGTGATGAATCTGCTGGGAGCTCAAGTCACACAGTGCTGGCATTGCATCCCCTGTCAGTCTAGGAGACAGAGGTGCATCTTCTGGTTGACAGCAGGAGGACACAGTGCCGCCCACCCCTAAAGAGGGTATTCGAGGAGGTTAGCAGTAGAGAGCATCCACAGAGCATGGAGGGAGAGCGTTCCAGTGTGGAGTGGGTCAGCACAGGGCAATTCTTCACGGACAAACTATGTTTGCTGAGAGCTCTCTGCTTTCTCCCCTAACACAAGAGTTTTCTTTCTCTTCTTTTTTTCTCTTTCTCTTTCTCTCTCTTCCTGTTTCATTGCATTTATCATTATGACAAATAATTTCACGAGTAAGGATATCGTGCTCAGAGTTCCTGAGTATCGCCTTCAGTTTAAATTCAAAACTAGAAATTTCTGAATTTCTGGAAAGAGAACTTCCTTCAGAAAAGAACTCCTGATGCTAGCCATGCAGACAGGAGGCTTTGGGGAGCATCTTTTGACTGGGAGAGACCAACCCGACTGATGGTCAGAGCCTCAGGTACCATCTGAAGTGCAGCGGGCTGGGATCCTAATGAAAGATCTTTTCAAGCACTCATTTCTTTCCTTGGTGGCTAGAATACTATTAACCTTTAAGGCAAAATTATATTCCATGCCTCTGGGAAGCAGTAACATTTTGCTGAACTGCACTGGGGAATCAGGTAAACAATGTTAACTCTCTCCAGCCCCATCTCCATGCCATTTTGGGGATGCAAAATGTGCAAAGCCTGCCAAGCAGCTGAGCAGAAAGCTGTACTCAGGCACCCCTTCCTGCTTGAGATCCACCATTCGCTGCTGCAATTCAGTCTTTATGTGCCTCATCCTTGGTTCAATAGCTGGAATTCATTTGGATACTGTCCTGATATCCTGGGGCCAAAAGATCTGCACTGATACTGGTGTTTCTGCTGTCTGTGCAGCGGCTGGGCAACACATCTTGGTTTTCCTACCTGAGGGCATGGTTCATTGGGAGTCAGCCGAAAGGATGTCATTCAAGAGCCTGTCGTCTGATATGTCTCATCAATGTGGTCAAAGATGCTCCCTGGCACTATTAGTGGCACTGCTGTTGTATGAGATCCTGGAGCTGACCCCTGATGTCTAAGTTTAATATCTGTGTTTTTAATATGTTTTAAGCTGCTTCACCCAACAGATATTTTGTTGTAGCTTTGATAGTCTAGCAGTTAAAGGGCCAACTCTGACCCTTTAACAGTTTGTGGGATCACAAATATCTCAAATACAAAAGGTAAATGGAGATGTAGATAGATGCAAATTTAGATGCCAGGGTTAAACAGGCTGGGGCTGGCTATGAGCTGCACCTAGCACACATATGTGCACTGCATAAGAGCTTCTAGATCCACCAAAGGCTAGAATCACTCACTGCATCTTCCCCGTGCTTCACTCCAGGTCTAGCTACGTTTCTAGGCCATGCACCACCAGAGCTGCCCTACACCGAGCACTCAGGGTTGGGCAGACAGGGGAAGCGAGAGGGCTCTGAGATGCCCTGGCCCCATCAGGGAGGAAGCAGGAGCTGCAGTCTGAGGACAAAGTCAACACCTTGTGTAGAAAATTAAATCAATGAAGCAGTGTGAGCCAGAGAGCGAACAATGCAACAGCAGCAAAGCTGGCTTCCAAATTGAAATGTGTTTGCTAGGGATTGTCCATCAGCTTGGGGAGTTATTTCCATTCCTCCAGTTATGAATTAATTTCTAGAGAACTTAATCATCCCCTCCCCTCACAACCCCCTCTTTCCTTCTCCTTCTAATTTTCCACTTGAGTGGGAATTCTCTGACAGTGAAAATTCAGGCTTAGAGGAGGTCCATGCAAGCTGCTCCATTAGACTGGATAATCTCATTGGAACCAGTGGCTTGAATAATAACACCTTCACCTTATGCGCTGCACCAGATTCAAATGACACTTAACACCCTGGACTGTGGGGACAGCTCTGACAGGGGAAGGGCTGGGAGCACCACGCTCCCGAGGATACATCTGCAGGCTGCGATAAACATCCATCCAAGCCTCTTCCAAAGTGCAGACATCCACACAAGGGTGCCTTCAGGAACAGACTCCTCCTGAGTTTGGCAGCTCCATGTGCAAAGAGAGCCCAAGCCCATTCAATGCCCGAGAGCTGTGCAGTTGTGCTGTCTCCATCATCAGGAATGAGCAATGGTGCTGCCACCTATTGCACCAGTCCTTTCCTTAAGCAGGGTGTGCAAGGACCATTAAAGTCATGGAGCTAAACTAACTTCAACCTATTGCCAAATCCACTCCTTATCTTAATAGCATGGACACTTGCCTAGATCTTTTTTATTCCACTGTCTCCCTATAAGCAGAAAATAGGTAGTTCCAGCTTGGCTGTTTTGGTGTCTTCTTCCATATTTATAACCCACCCAAGAGCAGAAACACACCGTAGGGTTTGTTTTCATTGCCTCATCTTTCGCTCAATGTGCAGTGCCTGACTATTGCTCTGTCTTCTAGTACGAGTCAAACCCTGAGTCCTGAAATCATTAGTAGATTATTAGAATTAAGTAGATAGCTTGAATCCGCTATTCTGGACTCAGCTTTATAAATCTAGCCTGGAAGGAGGTTGCTCTTGCTCCATTTGGGCACACCTAGACTCTTGTTCGCCATGAATTATCACATTGATAGGTGTGTCTCGCAATGGTGGATCATTTACCAGGGCCAACATCGCAGAGTTGCACATCAATTCTCACCTCTCAGCATCTCCTGCATCTCCACAGTTGATCCCTAGTACCATGGCTCTGCATTGCCTGGAAGAAATAATATCTTTCCCTGTTGACTCTCATTCAGCTCAGCTTGACAATCTTGTGCACCCAGTGGTCTCAGAGTTGCCCAGAGCAGAGCAACATACAAGATCCAAATATGGGCTTACAAGGAAGGGAAAGAAGGAAAATGTGTGGGAGATGGACACCTGGAATGTATAATAAATAGCTCTACTGCCATACATCTGACAGCCCAGCCTGCTGGAGGTCATTCATGCCACCACAGCAATTTTTCAGCATTTAACCCATCTTTTCCAGCCATGCATGGTTGAGAGGAAATTCATACATCATGTGTTGACAGTCTTTCCCTTGCAGCTGGAGGTCCCAGGAAAGCTGCAGGTCAGACAGGGGCAGTGCTTTCCTCTGCCTGAGGCTGTGATGGGGAGAGTCAGTGGGGTATATCAGACCCGACTAATAGCATCTTGTATGTTTTGGGGAATGAGCCCTGAGGACCTCCTTGTAGCTGAATTACTGAAACAACAGATATAAGGCAGCACTAATTTGGTGGAGGAAAGCAGTAAAGTTATGGTACTAGTGTTTCTTATAGACTAAAGGTAAGCAGCCTAGGAATGACATGGAAGACGAGATGGGGATGAAGGCCAAAAGGAGCTGAGAGGGTAGTAAGAGTCTGTGTGGGCCCCTATGTCCCCTACGAGTTTCTGGGTAGGATTGTTTGGAGTGAGAGGTTTCCAGAAGTGGCAAGCAGTAGTCAAACCAAACAATATATTCTGCAGAAACACTGCCTCTTTTCTCACTACACTCCTCCACATTAGGAGCAGATGCAAGGAGTGAAAGAGCAATTGAACTACACGCTATGACTCAGTATCTGTAGAAGTGGGAGAACTCTTACAAATGTGCTTCCCATGGCTCCCAAAACCTCCATGAATGCATATGCTGCATTCCATGAATCTAATTTTTCTGTGTCCTTGATTCTTCAAGAGATGAGGCTAAAGAGGTATCAAAACTTCCCACCCTCTCAGGAGTCCAGGGTTTCACTGTGGTTTTGGCAAAGATTCATGGGGAAGTCTGAGACCCACTGATTTGAATTAACTGATCTTTTCATGTCCAGAGCAATGTACTCTAGAACTTACATTTCTGCAGGACTGAGCACCTCCTATCATCTTCACCAATGGATACTGGGTTCTTGGACCACAGGGGGAAAACTGAACAAATTTCTCCAATTATTTAAAAGGAACTCCCATGAAGAATTCAGAGAAGATGCTCCCAGGCATCTGAATGAGGCCATGAACAAAGAGCTTTAGTCCCTTTGAACAAATTATTTCATCAGCTCTTGCTGAGGATAGCATGTAGGAGGAGCGCAAGGGAGTGCAGGTGTTATCTGCCCAGGTTCCTGGGAAGACACTCACAAATATTATTATCATGAATAGGAAGTACCATGATAGGATGCTCTCTGGGAAAAGTAATTTTGTTCATTAATTACTTGCCTTATCTAGGAACCTTGTTCCCTTTCTCTCACTTTCTTCTTTTTTTTTTTTTTTTTAATTTTCTTTAAAATTACTGTAAAGGAATTCAGTGCTGGGAAAGTTATTTTACTGCCTCCTCGGAGACAGAAGGAGAGTTTGTATTACTTAGGTAGACTTCAGCAGACTCTTCAGGGGTTTTTCCATTCTTTTTTGAAGCCCAGTCTTTTATGGGCAGAGGGAAAAAAAAAAAAAAAAAAAAAAAAAGGATTCCAGGCTGATTCCTGTCATTTCTTTCGTGCAGACCACCTCTGTGCTCTGCATTGACAGCAATTCGTGCGTGTGCCTTGGGCTTGAGCTCTGCCTGCTGCTCACGAGCCTGTGCACTGTGGTTCTCCCCTTGCCTTTAGCTCCCAGGCTTGTTGCTATGCCTGGTTAGCTTGGAAACAAAGGAGTCACAGCTGAGATTTAAAGGATGATATAGCAGAGGCCCTGCAGCTTCTTGTCCTTTCCTTGTATTTTTGACCCTTACAGGAGGTTAGAGAGAGTCAGTGAAGGCAGGTGATTACAGTACTTCTGTGCATCAAACATGCATGTTGGCTTTTTGTCGGTGCCACTTGTACAGTTGGGAAGAGGTTTCTTACAGGGCTGCTGCTAACTGATGCTTCAAGTGAACTTGCAGCACCAGGTGGAAATCCACAATCTCCAGGGCAGTCTGGTTTCACGCTGCAAGTTTCTCTGGAAACTGATAGCTGAAGGGAGTGAAACTCAGATAGATCATTCCTTGCTGGAGGTGAAACTGGAGGCTGGACTCACCAGGAGGCAGCGGAGTTCTGTTCCAGCCCCACGTCATTCATCCCTGTCCTTTGAGGGATGCTCTGATGCTGCTTTTTGTTCGGCTCTGAGCATCGCGGATCTGAGCAACATTGGGAAGGGAGGAGAAGGGCATTTCTGTAATGCTGAGCAGGGCCAGCTGAGGGGTGTATTTCCAAACACCTTCCTCAGACCTCCTCCTTCATTTCCATGCTTGCCTCCCTCAGTGTTGGCAAACAATTGCCAATTCTTCATTGGAGAAAAGCTCCCGAGTTTCCAGGGATTTGCATGTGAAATGTGCCTGTTCATCTCAGGCTTGAATGAGCCATCAACATGCTCATCATCCATCTCTTCTGCACACACACACACACACACACACAAACACACCCACATGCCCGCACACAATTTGCTTTTCTGTGGCTGCATCCCAGTGGTGTGTGAGCCAGTGTGGTCCCTGGGCCACCTCTGAACCAGCGACCTTCATCCACAGGCTGGACCTGGTGAGCAGGTTGTACTGGACGTGCCAACCCCAGGGTCCCCCAGCGAGATAAGCACCTGCAAGACAATTTGAAAACTTGGGGAGGGGAAGAAAGGTACAGCAAAGAGGCATGAAATCCCCCAAAGCAGGGAAAGGAGAGGGGGAGGATGTTGCTTATTGAGCATCTGGCTTTGTAGGGCGGGAGATGGAGGAATAAATCCCTTACATCCACGCCCCCACCCAGGGCTCCAGGGGAGGGTTTATTCAATTGCTGTGATGGAGGGAGGAGCCCACCTGGGGACAGAGATAAGGGGCAGGCAGCAGGATTGTGGTTCTGCAGCATAAGCTGGGCGAGTTATCAGGGCAGAAACTCGGCTTCTATTACCATGCATTAGAATAGATTAGCAGGCAGAGCAATTAGCATCCTCGCTCTATTTGGCGAGGTGACAGGACTGGTGTCAGGCAGGAGGCATGTGGGGAAGAGGGAGCTTGACAGTGCTGTCTTTCCTGTCCTGAACTTCTGCCCAAGGACAGCTGGGTCTTCTGGTCTTTCACACAGGGTTCTCCCATCTGGGCTACAAGCCAGATTCCAAGAGGAGAAGGGATGGGAGTGAGTTTGGGTTAATGGTTTGGAACCTTGTTCCTCACAGTCCCTATAGAACTGCTCTGGGGAGACAAGAGGTTCATAGAATTGGATTTCAGATTCCTGACAACACCAGCTTCTTGAGCCATCTTTTGTATGTCTCTTAGAGAATCCATAACCCCCTGGTTTCCCAGATACCACCAGCTGAGAAGTCACTGCTCTGGCTCACCCATTCTGTCCTAATGGCCTTTGGTCTTGTTTTGCTCACCTCGTCTTTGATGACCAAAGAGAAGGTTTCTTGGAGAGGAGAGCCTGTTTGTCGGTAGCACTACAGACTGAAACAAGTGTCCGGGTCCTTCTTCAGTCTGTCTTCTGAATCACTTAACCCTTCCTCGTGGAAGAAATCAGAGTGGTGATGTTTCCTTTTCCAGGTGACTGTCACATCATGTCCAAGCTGGGCTGTGCTCATCAAGACCCTGGATGCAGATGAAGTTGCTAGAAAAGCCATCCCTTTTCTCATTGCCAGAGCAGGTTTGAAGATCTCACCTCAGATTTGTCCTTTTGTTCCTGCAGCATCCTGCAGCCTTCCCATAGTAAATTAGCTATCCCAGGAAAAGAGTACACTTAACTCATTCTTGCCATGGAAGCTGGATTCAGTTATCCTGTAGCCTTGTGGGCATTCTGGAGTCCAGAAAGAATAGTCTAGGAGGGATGACTATTCCTCAATTTACCATACGAAGATTAAGGTCAGTGATGGCTGTATCTTGACATTTATGGCAATCCTATTCTTAGGACCCTGAGGGAATCTGGAAATGTCAAAACATTGCTAAAACTGACCTTAAACTTTACATGCAAGTGGGACTGAATCTCCTTACTTTTCTTGACTCCAGACAGAAAATTGCTTCAGTTCCAGTGGAGGGAAAGGCAAATTTCAGCTGCTCCCTCCTTCCCCAGCCTTGTTCTCTCCTTGCGATACAATGATCTCTAGAGAGGCAAGGCTGACTCACATGTTGGTCAGACTTTGGCTAAAACAGACCCCTCGTTATATCTACAATTCTTTTTAATTGATCTATTTCTGTCTTCTCCTTTCCAGTTGGGAAACCCAAACTTTTCCCTTAAAATAAAGGAAGTAGTCATATCACGTCCCATCCTGAAAGAAGGACCCATTTAATGACCCTGGTTCGGGTTGCCACATCCAAGCAGCTTTGAACTCCAGAGATGTTCAGAGCTGCATCTCTCTCTCTGTGCCTTGTATTCCTATTTCCAGATTCTTGTCCCCAGCTCTGGGTGGAAATGCCACAAGGAGGGCTGCACTTAGTTTCCACTGAGCTCCCTCTGCTGACCACCTTGCAAAAGGCATCTCAAATATACCTGGTTAGCCTTGGAGTTAGACAACTCCTCCAGCCTTTGAGCAGGGACAATTGTCAGAACTGGGACAGAGAACGCAAAAGAGGGTGACCTGGGGAACCTCAGAAGATTGCTCTTGTTCTGCAGTGTTGGTCCATTCTAGATGAATCTTGCAATCCACCTTCCTCTTCAGCCTCAGGCGTCTTTGTAAGGAGCCAGCTTAATCCACCATCTCCTTGTGCTCTTTTGGAGACTGTGACCCTTTGACAAAAACTGTCTGGATTTGTTCAGAGGGTGGAAAACATAGAAGAGAGAGCAATGACAAAAATGCTCCATATCTCCAAGGCTGTACAGCCTGCCCTATCCTTACCCAGGATGCACCTCAAGACAAAAGTGTTGGTTTGGTGAAAGGACTTTGAGGAACAGCAGCCCTTTCTGCTGTTTCCTTCTGGAGGAAGTGCTGCCTTTTCTGCAGGACAAGGACAGCTGTTCACTGTGCTGTGCCTGTTCCCATGCTAGATTTCAGATTCCTAACTTGTTGGTTCATGCTGAGTTGGGACATCTGTGAGTCTCCCCAGTTAAATCCTTTGCCAACCACCTGCAAATGCAGCCTTTGCCTCTCTCTGGGCTCTGCATGGACTGGGAAATCTCAGATTTCTTCTTGGAGAGCAAGTGAGGAAAGGAAAGAAAAATCACTGTGTCTTGCTGCTCCCTAGCTCTAGGGCTGCTGGGACCATCTGTGTTTCTGAGTCCAGGGATGCAGAGAGCATTTCAATATGAGACCTGAATAAGATTTCCCTCAAAGTTTCCCTTCATCTTGTATCCTCTCCTTCCTAATTTTCCTAAGCTTTCTCCTCTGATGGATCTGCCCAACATGCCTGGGCAATACAAGTTCCCTCATGGGGTTTGTATGAAAGGGTGAGGATAAAGACAGAGGACATCACTGGTGAAGAGAGCCTAGGAGAGACACAGCCAACCTGAGGGGAAGGTAGGACCAAAAGACAGGGAAAATGTAAGGGTATGGGATGAAAAGCTTGTGTCATAGTGTCCAAACTGAAAACACAGAGCTGGGAAGGGATGAGGAAGGGGAAAGCAGCATCTGCCAAGGTACCATCTCCATCTTGCAGCAGAAGGAAAGATGAGATTCATAAAGTAGCCACAAAGTGGAGGATGAGGCTCGGTGTGAGTGATTCCCGGATGAGAAAAGGCCCCATAACAAATGGGTTGTGGGATCCCATCAAACTGGGAGCCCTTCAGCCACCCTGCCCTGGTGGTCTCGATGTCCTTGCTGGGGTGCTCATGGTGTGCAACAGCCCTCAGGTCCCACTTGACGTGCTCAAGGTTATCCGCTCTGGAGGGAAGGTGTAATGAAAAGGTGGCTGTGATTAATCTGTCAAAGGGTGAATGAATTTGCCTCCTGCAGGAAATGTCACTGTTTGGAATCGGAAAAGAAAGCTGAAATGTCAAAACCTTTTGCAAAACAGCAATGCCTGTAAATTACCCATTTGGAGATGGGACAAGGGTTTCATTTCAGTTTGCTGAGCTGACCCGCACCATTCAGCTGTCTCTCACTCTGCTCCCCCTCCTTATCACAGAGGTCAGATGCTTCATTTCCCTCTTCTTCCCTGTGAACCCACCTCCCTGGCCAGACTACAAATTTTGCCATGCAGGAGCAGCAAAAAGATGACTGCTGCACACCAAATGACAAGGCTTCTCCCTGTCTCTGAAAAAAAAAAAAAAAAAAAACAACAAAAAAAGAGAAGGCTTGAAATTTCTTGCTGAGAACTCTTCTTCTTCTTCTTCTTCTTCTTCTTCTTCTTCTTCTTCTTCTTCTTCTTCTTCTTCTTCTTCTTCTTGTTCTTTTTTAATGGTAAGATGGTCTTTCTCTGAGAAAAAAAAAAATGTATAGTGTGCTATATTCAATTTGCCAAAAAAAAACAGACAAAAAAAAACAAATGCTGTTCTGAGCAGAAATTTCTGATCAGATCCAGTCTAAAGTCTTTCGTCTTGGAAAATTCTTTTAATTAAAATCAAATAGCAGAATGTTTCTCTTCTCTTTCTGGAAAACTGGAAATTGATTATTTTTATTATTATTTTAATCTTGTTTCAAAAAAAAGGATTTTTTTAGGCTTCTGGTAAAATTTAAGAAAAAAAAGATAACAGAATCAAAATCTTCTGCTGTTTCAATATCTATGGATATAAGCAAGAAATGCTCAGACAGGGCTATACTCTTGGCATTTTGTTGTTTTTGTTGTTCTTTTGTTTTGTTTTTATTTGTCTGAAATGCTCCCTCCCTCCTTCGCCCCCCCAAAAAAAAAGAAAAAAATAAAGCAAAATACAGACTTACTGAACCTTCCTCCTTGGTTGGTCGAACCTGAGGCTCTCTCTTCACAGGACTATCTGTCTCTGTCTGCTTTGCCCACTCAGGGTGTCAATTAGTTTGGTCTCCAGCAGGGCCCACCAGATCGGGCTAATGGTGTGAATTAGCAGAACAGCCCCACTGCCCACAGGACCCCTGCCAGTGCAGAGCCTGCAGCGGAGCATCGTGTAACCAGCAAGTCTGAGCAAGGAGAGAAACTACCCCTGAGGTCTTATCAGGGTTTTGAACATTGTGGAAAATATTTGCCACTAGAAAGGCCAGATACAAGGGCCACTCTGCCTTTTTAAATACTTTCAGTTTGTTGTTTCACGTAATAATGGAGTTTGTGGTCAAATATGAGGGCGTGAGCAAAGCCCGTAGCTTGGAGATGGATTTTGCCCTCCCCCATTCCCTTCAGATGCTGTGATTACAGTCCCATTGCAATTGTTACCCTAGATCCTCATCAGGTCTGGATGCCAAAGACACCATCCTGAGGTGGGAGACACAAAGCTTAGAGCAAAAACATTCAGGAGAATCTCCCAAGGGTCAGCCAGTAAGATGGGAATGAGGGTCTGTAGGACTGACTGTTCAGGAGCAAGGATCAGTACCCCACTATACCAGCCTTAGAAGAAAGAAAGATATGGACAACAAACAAATAAACTATTTATATATATATATACATATATACACGTTTGTAAGATACACCTATATCTTACAAATATAGGTCTTGGTTTTCTTTGTGTTTTTATGTTTTTCTTTCTGCAGCTGGAGCAGATGGAGGAGTATCCCCACTTGACCCTTCTTGCATGTGGACTATCCGGTGGTACTGAGAGTTTGAATGTGCCCCAAGACTCATCCCCTCCGGAGATTTCTGGGGTTCATATGAACCCTCCTAACACTGGGCACATAGGGACAAGCCCTGGAGGTGATGGAGTGGATGTGAACTGGGGCTGTGCTGCCCCGGCAAGGTAGAAGAGACCTTAGTGCCTCATTGTACAGGTGGAATAGCTCCTTACCATCAATGTTTGCAGAACATCCCAGCCGTTTGCTCCATTTCTCAATGACAAACCTGGGATTTGATTCTGATCTCTCTTGAATCCCAAATCAGGGCCTTCACCTCATTTTCAGGAGACCGGGACTGTGCTCTGGTCCCCGACATGTAGACGTCTATGCTGTCTTTCCCTTCTCTGAGCAGGAATATATCAACCGCAGAGAGGTGTTGTGAAGATTAATTAGCTCCAGGCAAAACCCTTTGAGATCCTTGGATGAAAGATGCCACAGAAGCACAAAGTATTAATTTAACATTATTTAAATAGTTGGTTAGTGGATATTGAAGAGAGGGTTAGCTTTAGTGGTATTTATTTTAATGTGAGATGAGCAGGAAAAGGGATTCCTCATGGTTCAGTAGTAGGACCAATCTCTTAGTATTTGCAGTAATGGTTTAGATAGAGGCAGGACACTTGCAATTGTTAAAGATGCAGCCTATAATAAAATAGCAGGTGTTATTAAGACATACAGAGAAGTGCCATGTCTACACCCTAATCTTATGCAAATAAGTTCAGGGCTGGCACACACTGTTTTAGGTGTCTTAACTGTAATGTGATGCCAGTGGGTGGGAGTTACGCAGAAGTTAATTATAGCATGAATAGCACCAAATTATGTTCGATGACAGTGGAAAGTGATCTCGGTGTATTGACAGAGCTGGTGTGTTAGAGTTACTGATATTTTATTAAAGGGAAACAATTATTGGCAACATGAGGCATTTGTCTGCATAGGCAGTAGCAGAGAGGGCATCAGCTGCACCAGAGGAGAGTACAGCAGAGCCACAGCGATTGCTCAGGGCCCAAAGTCCACACTGTTTCTCAGAAGAGAGCACAGAAATGACTAGGGCAGTTGGATTTTGTCAGCGGGCCGGTTTGGTTTTCCTTCCCACAGTTCAGCTGCAGCATGCCACCGGCCAGGGGACAGTCTTGCTATGAGGAGCGTTTGTGTCTGGAGACATTTATTTACCTAAAAGTCCCCTCAGGGTGGCTGCCTTTGGTGGCTGGGGTTTTACTGTGCTTTGTTTTGCATTTTGCCTTTGGTTGAAAACCCCACTCATTCTGAAGCTGGTTTGAGAGGACAATACCTTACTCTGCTGAGAAACCCAATGGCAGCTGCTTCCATCTCTTTGGTCTGGATTTATGCAGGGATCAGGATCAGCTACATGGGATTGAGCATGCTCTTCGCACAAGAAGAAGTCTCTGATGTTGGTCTAAGGACCTGAACCTCTGTGGTGACCCAGAGCTGTTCTCAGTCTGGGTCTGCTTGGGAAAACTCCCTCTAAACATATTTAGACTGCAGAGGTTTTGTTTGTTTGTTTGGTTGTTTGTTTGTTTGTTTGTTTGGTTTTAAATTGAGAAATTGAATTCAGATAATGAGCATGAATGCAAAGTCAAAAGATAGCAAGTGACAGAATTAAGATCAGCTATGAAAAAAAATAACATAATAGTAACAATAGGTGATCTTGTAATTAAAAACTGACTCAAAATGGGCCAATGCAGGATTTAGGAATGCCAAAACTACTTTCAGTCTGGCAGTACCTATTTTCTGAGTGCCTGACACTGCAACCTTAATATTATACTAAAGCAAAGCCAAGTTATTATTGTAAGTTATTATTATTATTCTTCACAGAATCACAGAATGGCTGAGGTTGGAAGGGACCTCTAGAGATCACCTAGTCCAACTCCCCTGCTTATTATAATTAATAATATTAATAACTATTATTAATTATTATTACTATTTTTTGTTATTATTATTTTATTATTTGTATGACAATATGCCTTACAATAGATACCAGGGCGGTAAAGCATGTCAGATGCATACAGAGTGAACCTTTGGTCCAAAGGTTTGCATGCTTTAAATCCATATATGCCAGCAAATCAATAAATGGTAGGATAGGATGTTGACATACAGATTCCATCTCAGTGGAAGGGCGGGCAATATAAACCAGGTTTCTTAATTCTTGCTCTTCTCCTGTGTTGTTCCTCCTGTGCAAATGTCAGGTGTGCTTGTGCATCAGAGGCTAAAAGACCTTGCAAACTCCTGTGCTGCATCACTGGAACTGACTCTGGGTAGCTGCCCATTTAATTTCAGAAGATCCAGACATTTCAGCCACGATGCAGTCTGAGGAAATAAATGGGAGGTGGATGGACTTTTTGAAGAATTTGAGCACTTGCTTTTTGACATCAAGCCCAAAAGGTTTTGCTTCCAAGCTATTCTCTGGGGAGGAATTTCCATACCCTGCAGAGCTTTGTCGGTATTGCTGCACCTATTTGTTTTACAAAAAGTGCTTGCAAAAATCTCAGGTCAGCATTTTGCCTTGGCCTTCCTTCTGTGATAGGGGACTTGCAATTCTGAGAGCAGTTAATAGTCTCTCCTTCTAGCCCTCTGGAGACTGTACATTGAAAATTCCTGATCCGATATGTGGCAGCGCTAAAGGAGACTAATGGGAGGAAGGCTCCTGGGGAGCGGAGCGGGAGCTGCAATGCTGTTCTCAGTCTCTCACATCTGCAAAGCAAATTGGGGGTTTGCAGAGGATGACTGAGATTTCTCTTCCAATTCCTGGAAACAGAAAATTTTCCTGTTCCAGGAAGATGGAGCAATTTGAGATTGGGATGTTAATTTTGACTTGTTTTGGTCCGTAAAGAGAAGACAAGCCCTCAAGTCCTAGACCAGAGTCCAATGAAACATATTGCTTTAGATCTCTGCTTGCAAATCACTGTGCATGGGGGTGCAAGCCCGGCTCCAGGGAGCAAGGTGATCCTGGAGCTAATCCCCCACCACCTCCCCCACACTCTGAGAACCAAAGGATCCGAAGTCTGGGAGTGGCTGAATAATTTAACATCCACACTTAGTCTTTATAGCTGATTTTAATAGGGGGTAATAGCACTGCTAATAACAAAATCCATTGAAGACACCCTGTGCAAGTCCATAACATTAGCTTAATAGCAAAAGGTAATTGGCATGCAGTTGGAGCTGTCCTTTTGTATTAACCCGTGGATTTCTAGGTAGACATCTTCCCCGAAGCTGTGGCCTCAGCAAAGCATATGGAGTAAAATTCATATTTCTTTTAAGCTAAGTAAATGCAAATCTGGATTAAAACAAGGCATGCCGTTACCATTTTACATTGCTCTTCTGTGTTTACTCCCCACAGAGAAGAGCAGAGACAGTGAAAGCTGCTGAAAGCCCTGAAAACAATTTGTGATTGTTTTAATCTTTGTGCATTTTTGCTGCCCACATGCCATGCACCCACTGCTTGCACTGGAGCATCTCCAGAGCTGTGCATCCTACCCAAGGGCTGAGGCTTGCAGTGAACACCCCTCCCTGCCTCTTCCATGTTGTTCTTGCCACTGTTTAAGTTTGCTGTGACACCCCACGACCCATCAGCACTGGAGACAGAGAGCTGTGAAACTTTCAAGTCAATGCAGAGCCAAAGGTTGACTTTCCACCCTCAATGCTACTCGTCCCAGGACCATCCTTACCCTCCCAATGAGGCTTCATGTTAACCCTGCCCTTCTCTGTTCCCATTTTCTCAGGTGCACTAGGAAGGAGCGGTGCGAGCGCTCCAGCGAGCCTCGGAGATTTGCCTCGGAGATGAAGCAGTGCGTCCGGCTTACTGTGCATCCCAACAACATCTCTGTCTCCCAGTACAATGTCCTGGTAAGGAATGTTGATGTCCCATCCCCATCCTTCCCTGCCCTCAGGTTTATCCTGCCCATATGGTCAACCTGACGATACCAGGCATCTGTCATTTGGATTCAGCAGGAGTGGGAAGGTTGGGAAATTCAAAGTCAGGAAGTTTTCCAGAGGCCATTGACTTTCCCAACAGCTTTCTTGACATGCAGAAACATTTTTCATTGGGAGGGCATTGGGTCTTTGGTTATCCCCTGGCTAGAAGTGTGGAAAGAGACTTCCCTGTTTTGTGTGAGGATCTGAGGGAAGCTCTGAAGGATCTCCACATCCTGGAATTGTTGTCTGCACGCATTACAGATGTTGACTTCCTTGGGAGAAGGGAATTTTGAATGGCTGGGCAAGGACTTTAAGCAAGGGGCATCATCAAGGTTAGAACTGACCCTCTAGAAGGAGGATAACTGAGGGATAGAATGGCTTATTTTAATAAGCTCCAATTTCCCATCACCTTGGACAAAAGTGTCCTCTTCTCAAGCTACCAACAACCTCACTCTGCTGTATCTACAGCATTGAGTATGGAGAGCAAAGAGGCAGGACACTATACAGAGGAACCTAAGGCTGCCAAGGTCCATGCTATGTCATGTGACGTTATTGAGAACAAGATTTACCCTTTAAGGCCAATTTATTTATTTATTTATTTATTTATTTTATGTGTCCAAGTCAAGAAATCACTGTGGAAGATGTAGGCAGGCTTTGGTTTCTCTTCCAGCTCATGACAGCAGTTGCAAGAGCAGTGAGAACTCTATACCCTTTGAGAATGAGATAGGGACCCATTTTATCTAGACTACCAAAGCTCAACCCTTCTGTCCATACTAGTTTGGACTGGAATTGAAATGATAACTCAGGCCCTGTAAGCTCCGTTTCTGGGTGAGTTGGTCCCTAGCCTCACATTCGGAAAGGTATAAATGGTATTGCTGCTCAAGGAGCAGCTGTCAGACATCTTCTAGGTGATGGTTTTTGGAGTGCTGGGTATTAGTCAGTGATAATGAAATCAGCCTTTCAAAGCCTGCATGTCCAATCATTGCTGCTTTGTTTCAGCCTCTTAACTTTGCTGTGACTTAACTTTCCTAGGCTTCAAACAAAACTGATCTGAGACATCTTAAGTCCTTTGTTCTTCTGGGAGTTCAAGGTTTCTTTTTCTTATTCTCTCAGTAGTTTCTGAATTCTTTTATGTTAGAATAAATCATGGGGGACTAGCTGGCTCAGGGCAATTGAAATTGATAACGGAATAAAAGACCTTTACCTCTAGGTTACTCTGGCAGGGCAAGCCAACCCCAAGCTGCTGAGATCAGAAGTTGCCAGTGTCTTCCTTTTGCCCATTGGTCTGCATGAAAATTGCCATGGGAGTCTCAACCCTGTTCTGACAGACTGATGTCTTTCCCAACCACTGCAGCTAGTCTCTTGGCAAATCAAAAGGAGAGCACCAGTGACTGAATGGCTAGTGGGGTCTCACGTGGGTTCCAGCTGAGGAACAACAATATCAATGTCCTTACCTATAGAGGCAGAGAAGTTATCTGTGTGGCCAGCTAGTCCTTTAAGCTTTGGACACTGACACAGACTTGGAAAGCTGTGTCGGAGATTGTTTCAGTCCAGAGTTGCTACTCTGAGATCTCTGAGAAGAGATGTTTGGTGGGGGAAACTCTTCTCTCACTGCAGCAGCTCCAGGGCAGGCAAGGGGAATGCGAGATTTAATATCTGCTCAGGGTGAGCATTGGCTCATGATGTTCATTGCCAAGCTCTACCAGTCCATATGTTGGTATTATCCTCAGCATGGCACACCTATATTCTTCATTTGCTGTGCTCAGAGAGGTTTGTCAAGGAGAATGCTTTCCACTTCTCCATTGCTGACTATGTATTCATGAGCACAGAGATACAAAACCATTTGTCAGGAGACTTCTGAACTGCCTAAATGCTAAATCAGTTCAGTTTCTTTCCCATTGACATCCCCCTTGCCAGGAAATGAACATACTCACGGAAGGGCTTTATGTCAGTCAGGGCAAAGACCTGCTGAGCCTTTCTCCCTCGTAGTGCCTGACATTGAGATATAGCCCCCAAGTCTTCTCCAAGTGAGAAAAACACAGTGTGGAGAAGCAATAAATAAGAGCTGTTTTACCCACTATCCCCTGCTTTAGCACCTGGTCTGACCTCCCCTGTTTTTGTGCTGATAGACCCAACACTTCAGCATGCGTTGTGTCTCCTTTCAGTGGCTGTCACCTCAGATAGCCTCAGCTAGCCCATGGAATAGGCAAATGTGGAAAGCATCCATGTTTGTGCCTGCCTCTAGTGACTTGCTCTAGCGGTTGGGGACAATAACCCTAAATTTATACTACTAGGTCATCAGCAGCTGTTTTGAAAAGACAGCAGCATGAAGGCACTAGACCATGAACGTGATAGAAACCAGCCATGTTATTCCTTTCTATAATGACCATGAGTAATGAAATGGTCAAGCTAGTGAGGGCTGTGAACTCTAAAATCACCAGGAATTCCTCCTTCACAGTTTTTTTTTTTTTTTTTTTTTTTTTTTTTTTTAATTTATGATGCCCCAGTAGAGTACATCTCCAGGGCCAACTGCTTCCTCGGTGGGATGGGCAGTGAATTTGCTGTGCCTCTAGAGAGAGAGGCTTTGTGTGGTGGACCCAAGGCTGTAACTAGACTCTCCTTATGCAGGAACTTGGTGGCAGAGTGCTCCCCCCCATCTGCTGATACTAGGAGAGCAGGCCATAGAGAGTTAGACTGGAGCGCTACAGTTTCTCTGTAGTCTGCAGAGTGCCTCTTGTGAGTAGCAGTCACCTTCCTCAGAAACCGCGTGCCCTGGGGCCAGCAAAGCCCTGGTCTTCACAGCCAAAGACTTCCTGTCTAACCTTACACTTGCATGACAGATAATGAGCACTCCTTCCCCTCCACTGACCCAGCCAGCACTGGGACACAGTGTAGTTTCTCCTGCATAGCCACATACCACTTGTGTTGGCATCAGCATTTCATCTCCTTTCCACTTCATGCATACATCCCTCTCCTGAATCGCTGCTTTCTGTTGAAGGAGGATGCTCTGTCTAGCAAGAGGCTCTTTGTCCAACCTCTCCAGTATAATTCTCTCCTGCTTGCTCAGCTCTGTTGTTCAGCTCCATATTCTTTTTTTTTTTCTTTCTTTCTTTCTTTTTATCTCTTCTTCCCTCCTTCCATCTTTGTTTACAGCTAGTCTTGGAGACCTACAATGTCCCTGAGCTGTCAGCAGGAGTTAACTGCACCTTCGAGGACCTGTCAGAGATGGATGGTTTGGTGGTGGGCAGTCAGATCCAATGCATCTCACCAGCTGCCAAAGAGGTGCCCCAGATCATCACAGAGAATGGTGGGTATCTCATAGCTCCCCAGTTTGCATCACTTTTTTCTCCCTTTCTCGCCCCACTCCCATGCATCTCAGCTGACATTTGCTCTAGGAGCAGTGTTGAGCTTACCAACTCCAAGATCCTTGGTATAAAGCTCAGAGGGTGGTGGGATGCTGTGTTGGTGCTCGCTGGTGGAGCAACATGGTGGTACACTGTAGCATGTGTGTGCTGAGAGTGTGTTCAGGCATAAATGTGTGCACACTTTGCCAGCAGTGGAGTGGGACATCAGTACCTGCTTTAAGGTGCGTATATGTGTGGCAGTATGTGCTTTCAAACTGTTAGCGAGTGGCAATTGCATATACCTAGTGAAGATATGAGACCAGTGCAATGACTTCACAAGCATTTTGCCCAGGCTGTGGTTATGCCAAGGAATCAGACTGCAAATGCTCTCAATATGTCCCATATATCCCACGCTATAGAAACCAAGGAGTACTGCAGGTTTGAATGCTCCCACCTGTAATTCATCCTGCTCCTCCCAGCTATGGGTTTGCATGCACAGTTTCTTGTTTCTGTCCCACACCTTTACTCCCATCAGCTGTACCCAAGCTGCTACTGACTCCCTCCCAGCATGGTTCAAGGTAGAAATACCATGTCTCAGGGATGGACTGATTGTCCCCTCCTTTTTGCTTCCCTTTTCTAAGTACTTTTGCATTTGAGGCTCTCTGCAGGGACTTGCTATAAAGACATCAATGCTGTTGATTGCCACAAGAGGCACAGAGAAGATGCCATTTTATCCTTGTCTTCTTGCAGATTTTTGCTGTAAAGGTTGGCACTAATGACCCTCTCAGGCCACTAGTGACACAAATGGCCACCAGCATCTCTCTGCTCTCCCCTAGCCATGCACAACAGCACATATGCTCTCTGTTACAGTCCCAGAGTAGGAAAATGCATCTAAGCACCCAAAAGGCTGCTACCATCCTCAGAGTTCCCTGAGTCATAAGTTACACTTACCTACCAAGATAGAACCCAGGAATCATTTCCTTGGTGTGGACATCTATCCAGGGCTGAGATGTAAATGGCCAGAGAATAAAAATAGTGATGGAAGCTGGAGGAAGGACAGCAGGGAGAGATTTACGTGGAATAAGGTTTCCAGAGAAGCAGGGCACCAGTGGCCCGTCTCAACTTCAGCAGCTGGTGCTCTGCACCTCTGCAAAGACCAAGTCCTCCATACGAAGTGCCAGCGGCTGGATTTGAGCCAAAGGATGTGTGGCTCTGTAGCGTGTCTGATCCCCAGAGCCATCCAGTCCTCAGATTCTGTTTTAAAATATACACAAGATGTTGCAAAGTTGTTAAATACGAAGCAGTTAACAGAGCTGTCAAAGTCAGTGGCAGCAGATGGGCAGCAGAGTCGAGCACTGGCAGCAAAATGTGTTTAGTCAAGTGCGTGTGGTGGTGCATGAGTATGTGTTCATGCGTATGTGTGTGCTTGTAGGTAGGTGGGTGTTCACGTGGTGCATGATGAGATGAGTTGTCAAGTTTGCTTTGGCCTGATTGATTAATGAATCTTTCAGGTGAGAAAGGAAATAATAGAGGTGAAAGGGCCAACCCGGCTAAAGCATTGAATTAAACATGGATTCCTTCCTCACCAAATTACTGCAGTTAATTCACCCAGTTACTACCCACAGCCAGTGGGCTTTGGGGGTCTGTATAAGGCCTTTGACACTGAGGGAAGAGATGATTGTTAACTGCCCAGAATGGGAAAGAGACAAGGGGAGAATGAAGAGAAGATGTGTAGGAGCTGAGGAAGAAGTTTCACTGTGGATGGGTCTTCTAGGTAAATAGAAACATCCCTCTGTTTGGGCAATGGCTTGTGGATGTCTAATACTGAGCTGGATTGTTTTTACCCAAAAGCCAAGGTGAGTATTCCCTTACCAAAGGGAACATTTCACATGGGAATCTCCCTGTTCATCAGCATTTTGCCTTTACCCCCTATTCTGTACTCCCTGTAATAGTATTTATCCAAGGGAGCTTCTTTGCTTGAGCATTCTTCATCCTGCTTTTCTCAAGAAGACCCCTCTCTTTGGAGGCAAGGTACAGAAGTGACTTTCTCCATGCATGATTGTCCTGGTTATTGATCTATATTTAAAGATAATATAGTAAGGAGGGTAACAAGAGAGTAAACCTTTCTGTACTCCCTTGTATCTCCTTAGGGAAGTGGGTACAGTTCTCTGTCAGGTCATGTATGCATAGGACATCAATGCTCAGGCCCAGAAGTTTCCTCTTCCTTCTGGGGACAACAAAGGAACCCATTGCACTGAAAATCTATAGGGACAGTACTCCATTTTAACGGCTTCCTTGATCCAGGTGTCTTCCCTTCTCTTTGAGATCAGTTCTCCTACTTGCTAACTTAATTTAACATACTTTTGAACTTTTTAAGGAATGTTTGAGACCTGTTGGCATCATCAAGATCAGAATCTGCTCCCAGACAGGAGAATTTCCAATGGTGAAGACCTATTCCATCACCCCAGTTTCATGAAAAAAGCTTTGTGTTGGAAAATTATCTTTAGAAGTCTTATTTATATCCTACAGCTGTAGAGGACAGGCTAGCCAAAATACCATGCGTCAGCACCCAGCATAGACTGAGGTCATGGCCTCATGACACCGAAATGGGCTAACAAGGCAGTCACTCTGATGTATCTAATTTTTTTTTTTCTATTTTCTTTTTTTTCCAGGAGACCATCACATTGTCCAGCTCCAGCTTAAGTCCAAGGAAACGGGTATGACTTTTGCCAGCACCAGCTTCGTCTTCTACAACTGCAGCGTCCACAACTCGTATGTTCATTTCCTGTGATACCTGCTTTCCATCCCAACCCTTGATCTGCCACAGAACTCGCTGCTAAAGGAGGCATCCTCCAAGCAGCTAGTTAGGTGTGGAGGAGGCCACAGGTCAAGATCCCTCGGGTGTGGTGGAACCTTCTCTCCTGGGAAGATCAAGAGCAGTATATTTCACCCATTTGAATCATGACCTCAACAAATGACCTCCTCATCTTGCTTTTAAGCAGTAGTTCTTAGAATATTGGATCCTGGCCACACAAATGCACCACCAATCCTTGCTGTCATTGACACTGGTAGAAGGCTGCCCAAGGTATTTAATATGTGCTTGGGCCCTCAAGCCTGGAAAGTCAGGATTGTTGGTTTTCTTGTGTGAGGTGATCTCTGAACGGGGAAAACCCAGCTGATTCCCTCGTGATCAGCTCCTCCTCCTGTGAGCTCCTTTCCTGCACTGCACCCCAACCTGCCCCATCAGAAAGAACCTGCCAAGGCAGGAAGGTGGGTGCTCTTACAGCATGCTGAGCCACCCCTGAGCACGGCTGAGCATCTGTGTCCCCACCACAGAGCTGTCAGCTTCCCCACACAGCCCTCCGGAAGTGCCAAAAGGAGATAATTACTGAAGCTCAGCAATTCACAAAGAAAAGCAAATCCTATTCCCGTGTTCATGCTGCTTTGACAAACAGTGTCAGAAAGCAAGTGTTATGGGGAGAGAGCGTGGTGTTAAATATTTATGGCATGTTTTGGTTTCTTACTTGACAAACTATAATACACTATCCATTTTTAATTTGATGTATCAGAGCAAGCACTTGTTACCCATTTGAAGAACAGCTCACTATACCAGAGCTGAAAGTGGATTGGTGCTCAGAGAGGTTTCGCAGAGAGACACAGGAGAGGGTGTGTGTCTGTCTGTTGGGCTCAGCCAAGCTAGACCAGATGCAATTTCTTCACTCCTGCCCATTTCAAAAACAAAACAAATAAACAAAAATAGCAGGCCATAAGGGACAAATAACCAACCCCCCGCCCAAACTCCTTTCCACTGAGTCTGCAGCAGTATGGAGCTCCCTGGCAGTGTGAGCAACAAGGAGTTACTACCATCCAATGCTTGCTTTGTTCAAAGAGCTTGTAATGGCTCACTTTGGTTCCTGGTGAGCAGGCACCATATAACATAAAAGATGTGTGATGTAGGTATAAATCAGTGCTGTAATCCGGGAGAGGTGTTTGCAGCTCTCCAGAGTTTGTAACTCTCCATTGCCCAGATGGGATGTGTTGTGCAAAGGCCTCCTGCCCTGCTCGCCATGGGCACCGCTCCACCTGGTGACCCTTTGCCTTGACCATCTTTACACAATATGCTTGCAGCTACCAGAGCATGGGAGCAGTTCAGTCATGAGGTAATGAGGCTATAGGAGTTTCCATCAATCCCCGGACCTTTTGTTTCACTCAGAGTCTTGCTATAGGCAAAACAGAAAGGCAACAGCCCTTGGCCCTGAGGATGCTTCAGTGCTGAGCTCCATTGGGTGGGCAGGAGGCCAACAGGCCAAACAGATGGAGACCCTATGGTGACGAATCAGTGCAAAGCCCACGGTCTTCTGCTAGTGATGGCCCAGTGTTTGCTGGGTTACATTCCCCTGTAAGAACCTCCATCATGCACAAGATCTGTTCTTTTGGCTCAAGCATCGAGGCTGACCAAGTGACCTACTCTTTTCTCTCCATCTCCAGGTGCCTGTCATGTGTGGAGAGCCCTTACAGGTGCCACTGGTGCAAATACCGCCACGTCTGCACTCACGACCCCAGCTCCTGCTCCTTCCAGGAAGGACGAGTCAAGCTGCCGGAGGTAGGCACATGGCTGGCATCTCGGAGCATTGTGGAGAGCCCTTGTGTCTTGTGTCACGCGTGGCAGAGCAGGTGCCATCAATATGCATCATGTGCTGTCAGGCTTGGGAATGGAGGGCTTAATGGCTTTCATCTGAATATAAGACAGTGTAGGGAGTGTGTATTGTCTGGGAGAGGATGAAAAGAGGTTGCATCTTGGCACATACTGCAGGCTGCTAAAATCTGGGGAGGACCTGGGGCCTGGTCCACAGTGACAATGTATTTTGACTGTGGTTCGAGCACCTTGGTGACTTTGTGAGTTTGGTGCCTAACAGCCATCAAAATTCCTCCAGCTGAGGTCTGAGAAATGCTTTGTGGCCAGTCTCTGAGCTAAGGCTGAACTGGGCCTTAGGGCTTAATATGGAGCTGGCTGCTGCATTGCAAGCTCTCTGTCTGCCTTGTATTGTAGCTAACAAGCTTTTGCAGACAAGTGGAGCTCAGGAGAATACAAATAGGAAGCAACTTAATTACTTCCTGGTCAGGAATGGTCTGAAAGCATTCTGGCCTGTCTTGTAAATGACCTGAGATGGCTTGCTGTTTGCCTGGCCCAAGGGACCAGTAGCCATTAAGAGATCTGATGTCTCCTGAACCACCAGGCACAGAGGCGGCTGTTGAAATCTTTGTCTACGTGTGCTGCATTTTGTCCTCGATTGGAGGCTGAAGTATCCTCCGTTCCCTTCTGCATCTGGTGTCCCTGAGCTGTTTCCCCTACCTATGCCCCAGGCAAGCTAATTTGTTGACTTGCATGGCATATCTGTAGTGGATCCACTCTTCCTCTCAGTTCTTCTTCAGCATATCTGATGGTTGAAAGTTAAGTCCTGGAACAGACATCTGGAACTGCAGCGAAAATGGGAGAGACCATAAATATTCATAGGTATGGAAGTTGCCAGTTCTTGGTCTCCCAGTACTCAGTAGCATTTGCTGCTAGGCTGCTGGAAACCTGGCTGAGAACTTGGAGCGTGGATGTGTCTGATACCTTCTGCTCAGCCAGAAAGTTGTGCAACACCCAGTCTGGGGCTCGGTGCATCTTATAAGCTTTTTCCATCAGGATAAGGGGCAGCAGGAGTCAGATTTTGGCCAGCCATGATGGTCACAGGCCTGTGTGTCTTGCACCCTGAGAATAGGAGGGATCTCAACCTCTAGTGCGGGTGCATAAGTGGGATGCTGCATAAGAGTGCAGTGAGCAATGGGGCACTTTGTCTTCTGCCATGCAATTGCAATGCTGTCATCATTCATCTCCTCTGCTAGATATCTCTACTTTGACAGGTCTCATGCCTGTCACATGAAAACACAGCATGCACTGCCACTGTCACAACCACAGCATGCACTGCCACAATTCGCATCCCTTCCTCCCTGGATGTTTAGGTATCTGCTAAATCAGTAAGGCTCAAGGGGCTAGTGAGGGAAACTGTTCTACCGCCATAAAATGATCAGACCATCCTCTTTGTAGTCCTTTAGTGAGACTGCTGAGCAGATTAGCATGGATCCTGTGGTCTGGTTGTACCAAGAGGCTCCTTGCCAAACAAACAAATATTGGTGATACTGTCATATAGACCAGTGCCAGAAACTCCCTCACACTTTAATCACCATAGCTGACATGTCAGGTGTTTTCCCTTCCTGCACACACTGGCGTTCATCATATCTCTGCTGATCCACCCACTTCCAGGTGATTTTTTCTCCCTTTGACTGTAGAACATTTTGCCTTCATGTGGGCAGAGGCTTCCAACTCTCCAGGTTGCCTGGGTTGTTTCTCATCCCATCTGGACCAGCCTGGGGCACACTGAAGGCAGGCTTGTGTTTACTTGTATTTCTGGTTCTCTTGTTTCCTTAGCTCATCTCACAAGTTTCTGGATTCCTTTGGTCTCATCTGCCCCTTTTCTTCAAGTCTTCTCCATGTGATCTGAAGGCAACCCGGGTTTGTTTACTTGTTCTCTTGTATTATGAGCTTGTGATTAATGCCAGGCACAACACGGAATTTAAGAACAATCCAGTGGCAGAGGTGGAAGGACTTGGAGAGAAACCACACTGCTCAGAAGGCTTTTTATACATATACATACAGCTTGTGATCTACCATCTAGGTCACTTTAATTCACATAGGAAATGCTTGCAATGAGCCAGGCCTGCACTGATGCCCTAATGATGCCCTATCCTGATGCCCTGTGCTGATGCAGATGTCCTAATGCCATCCTGTATATCTATACTGAAGATCAAGAATGGACAGAAACATCCCATCTCGTACAGTCTGTAGGGCAGTGGAAAATTTATTCCAGGCACTAGCTGTGGGGAAGAGGGAAAGCTGTTTTGTTGCAGTGCAAAATTAACTGTTGGAGCTTAATCAGGACCCGGTGGACCCACTCCCTAGTATTTCTCGTTAAACTGGTGATGGGCCACGTGAATTACACACATAAATACTCACAGTTGACAAGGAGCCAGGACTTTGTTCCTTGTCACTTGTCAGGTGCTTGGTGAATCAGCCCTGTCCATAACAGAGCTGAATCAACTAGCTTTGGAGCCTACAGGGAAAGCCCATGCTTTCTCCTAGTTATGAGCTCCAGCATGGTCACGAAACAGGAGTATTTATGATTATGGCGTTGAACTTAATCAAATAAGGTTGATGACATTGTCGGATGATTTGCGGCAGAAATACTTCACTTTGACGTATAATTTCTCTTTACAACAGTTTTCTGAAAACCAAGTCTGCTAGCCTGAAATGCACTGAGTGACTTCTTTTGCTTTATAAATGGGGAGCTGATGTTACTGCCACTGAGGTTAGAAAGGAAAAAGAAAAAAGATATTTTAATACTTAAATGTGTTTTTGGGGGAAGTTTTTTTTTCTTTATTCCTTCCCCAGAAAGAGCTTGTAGCAAAAGTGGAGAGACTTTCAGTCTTGAAGAAGGAAGGATCGCTTTGTTTTCTGCAATTTGATATTTGGTGCTGACTGCTGTTAAAGTCATGATGCAGGATCAACGTTGTACTGCAAAGCATTGCCTTGAAAACTGGCACCTGGGGAAAATGACTCTCTCTTACTACTGCTCTTGACATAGTCTCACTCATTTTTCCACTTAAATGGGGAAGACAGTCAACTAGTTGTGGAGAGAAACAGAGGCACAGAGGAGTAAACCAATGGATACAAGGGCCCTGAAGCAGCAGCAGACATAGACCCATCCTTCCTCTTGCCCAATAAACCAGATTACTTTGTCCATCCCTGTCTCCATGCGGATCCATAGCGGCGGTTCCCATGTCAGTGTTTCACAGACATCTGTACAAGGCTAGGCTAGTGGGTAAAGCTGGGGAAACCTCCTTGAGTTGATGGGATAAAGGATTAAGTCTTCTTTTGTGTCGTCATCTTCTGTAAGATGAACACTATCTTGTTCTGGGCCTTGCAAGGATTTTAGCTTTATGTGGGGAAAAGAGGGAAAAAAAAAAAAAAAAAGCAAAAAAACAGCAAAAGCAAAAAAAGCAAGCCTAGATAACAAATCTGCTATCTGCTGGGTTTAAAAGATACATAATCATTTAATTACCTTGAAGGAGGTTTTCATCTTTCCCTGCTCAGCCGATCTGTGTGTGCGTGTGTTTTTCTTCCTCCCCCAAAAAAGGTTTTTATTAAAAGGATTTTCATCTGCTGCCTAAAAAGAGAAGGGAAGAAAAGCTCTTGCACTAAAGTGTTTTATGTTGAGCCGTACGTGCTAATGACAGTAAAGCCCACATAAAAGAAACAACCGCTTCAAATATTAATTTGTCAGAAGCGACGGAAAGCTGCGGCTGTGCGAGCCAGCAAACAGCTGCCGAGGAGGGGAGCAGGGCTCTGCCACCGCGATCCTGCCTCGTGCCAAATGAGGAATCTGCAATAGAGCAGCCTCTGCAATAGAGAGGACTGACTTGTTGACCTGCCCCTTGCTCTTTTTGGGATGCACATAGAGAGGATGATGGAGGAAAAGGAAGCAGGGGGTGACAGGACCGTTCAGCCTCAGAAGGCAAATGCTGGGTACCTCTGCCCAAACCACACCACCATAGGTTTTCATCTGGAGGAGCAAAAGCATCCTCCAGCTGCATCCCGTTTCCGCAGCAGCCTCCTTCCCCATCCTGGTGGTTCATCCCATCCTGGTCCTCTCATCCACAGCTCTTCAGGACTCGCAACTGCCATGCTTCTCTGTCTTTGCAGGGTGTAGAGGGAAGGGTTGAGCCCAGCTTTCCTCAGGGTTTTCTATGCCCCCTTTCCATTCCAGGGTCACTGCAGACCGTGAGCTCCTGCTTTGTGGTCCAGCTTTCCAGGGAAGCATCTTCAGCTGTTGTCACAACAACAGCCGAGCACCCTCTCACCTGCCCTGCTTTAAGCTGGCCAGAGCCAGGGATGTGGAGAGCAGGAGCTGGGAGAAGAAAATAATCATCTGCGCTCAAATTAATGTATCTATCATTTCTCAGGGGCCCTAATGACAGGTACAGCGACATGAATATCAGCGGGCCTAGTTCTGTCCCTCTTGCTGATTATCTGCTTGCTTATCCTGGCACCCGTCTGTCATTTAGTGGAGGGTGCTCAGTGCTGTTTCTATGGCAACCTCAGACAACCTGCTGCATGCAAGTACCATGGGGAGCAGGAAGGGGAACCCACAGCAGCTGCCCTAGGGAGCACCAGCCACCTTGTGTGGATGCAGTTTGACCTGTGTTATGGTACATGCATTTCATGGTAGCCCTGTTTAAGCAGCTTGAGAAAGGAAGGGTTGATGTTTATTGCCTCTTAGGAAGGTTTTCCAGCACGTGTGGTACAGCCCATCCTGCCCAAGAAGGGATGGGGAACTTAGGAGAAGGCAGTAGTAGATGGTTTGGACCATCTACTACTATATAGGACCCTACTACTATCTACATAGGACCCAGCTATGATGCTGGGCTCCTGATGGCTTAGCATTTCAGTTCTTGCCCATTTTTAGAGTGCTTTGACAGAAATGGAGATGTAGCCTGTGGTGGGGTTTCCCAGCATGGGTACTTCAGATAGCAATAAGAGGGTATTAAGTTATATCACATTGCAGAGTAGGTAGTAGTTGCCTTTCTTTGTGGAATCTTAGTAGAGCATGGAAATGCAAGAGGGTCAGGAGCTGCTCGAGGATGGTACCACCTAGTGCATGAGGCTGCAGGTTGCATTTCGGCAGGTGGGAGTTTTACACCTAGCCTCAGTTTTCTTGGTTAAGCTGGCCTTTCTGTAGCTCTGCTCTTCTTGCACCTTTGCCTGATTAGGGTAAGCACTTTCTGTTAACAGTTGCCGACAGCACTTATAGAGGTTGGAGCCATCATCTCTGTGAGGGCTTTTTACAGAAAGTCTTGGAGCGTTTACAAACAAATTAGTTAATTTGCTTTTGGTACGTGGCATCACTTTCCTGGCTTGCATTGAGGTGAAGGAGATGGATGGTTTGTGCATGAAGTGGCTTTTTCTGTTTAATGGGGGACTTTTCTGCCACCTCTACCCCACAGTCTTCCAGCTAGCAGAGTGACAGCCCCTTGTGGAGGCTCCTCTCTTGTTTTGTTTGTGCATTAACACTTACCAGGCTTCCTCATATCTACGCTGGTGGATCTCCAGGAAACTGATCCTGGTGCCAAAAAGCTCCTCTGTGTCTCTCCATGCTGAAACATCCTACCAAACCATAACAGAACAGAGAGGTGTTGCAAAAGGGCCTCCCCAGGCCCATTTTCTTTTCCCTTAACACACACCTTCTTCTCTTGGGCCTTAGGGTTTAACTTCTGTAGTCCCTGTGCTGATAACTAACCACAGACCTGTTCATGTCATTTTTATGAGCAGGGAGATTAGTTGAATGGAGGCTTAAGAAGCCTCTGACATGTAATGCCATGGCACTGCTATATGTTACTTGTACCATCTCGGCTGTTTGTCTCTGCAATGCAAGACTGTTTCTCCTACAGAGTGGTCTCTTGGTAGCCAAACTCAGTGCAGTGACATTGTAGTGCTTTCAGGGTCTGTAGGACTTTCACATTCTCTGGATATTTGTTAGGATGGCTAGGATCTGTGCAGCATCTTGAAATTTGAGGGAAAGTGACTGCCAAGGAACAGAGACAAAACCCTTTATTCAGAATTAGCTTGGGGTGATAAGCTGGCTCTGAAGTAGGAAGTTTTTTGCTCTCTCCATTGTAACATCAGCTGCACAGCCTCCTTTGGGGCGTATGACCATCCGGGACCAGGCCAGGGAGAAACATTCACAGGATGTTGAAGTCACAGATAAGAGATGATGCTGGAATGTGTCTCCTATCCTGTTTGGGGCATCTCCAGGAGGCTTGACTCAGACTGTGCTTCTCCTGCCTTGTCTTTGTGCATGAACCCATTTACTTTGGCTCGGGTGTTATCTCATGCCATCACAGATTGCAGTGAGAAGGAGAGTGAGAACAACCGTGATATTATTTTCCTGACCTTTCCACTGTGGAAGCCAAAGATTTATGACTCTTTGGAATTTCTGTTGTGGTTCCTGAAGGAAGCAGGTCTTGTGTCAACGTGGTTCACATGTGCATATGTGGTCTGTCTGTTACCCAGTGTCCTCCGTTGACTTCTGAACTTACTGGCTATTTTCAGAATCATTGAGGCAAAATACGGATCTGCCAGAGGTTTGAAGGTCCTACAGACTTTTTAAAAATGGGCAGCTCTAGAGTTCTGCAGCTTTTTGGTCTCCCGCTTTGGAAGAAAGACCTGTGACTGAGTCATGAAACCCCATCACTCAAGGGGAATTACTGGTCAGAGAATGTCCCTTACACCTGAAAAACCCACTATGGGGCACAGATGTGTAGAAAATTTGGGGTTGTTGAGGAAGTTAGAGGGTAACAGTCCAATGCTGAAACTTTACAGCATCATTGGGCTGCCAGGATGTGATGTACAGTGTTTTATATGCATGAAGGGTGTTGAGAACCTTGAATGGAAGGTTCTGTCCTTGCAGAAGGACAGAAGAGGACAGGCTAGGCAGAGGGATGCAGATTCATAGAATATTAATTAGAGAATAAATTTGTTTCTGCACTGCCAAGGTCCTTGAGCTCAGCTATTCTCTGCCCCATGCTGTCTGTGACTGCAGGATCCAGTTGTACTACGTGAGATGCCCTAGAAGGCCTGTCTTACCTAATCAGAGCATTCCTTTAAAGAATGGCAGGCTTTGTCCCAATAAACACGCAGTTATCTTGTCTCTCACACATACAGCATCCTTCTTAATGGACACACGTATACTTGTGATTTCAAAACCAGGTAGCTGTCGCTTAGAAAATGCCAGAACTGAGACTGCTTGCACATACCAAACAGGACTTTCTTCTTTGAGCAGATGTGCCTAATGATACCATAATATACTATTTCTTTCTCACTAGTCCACTACCTTCATCCAGTGACCAGAAGGCTCCTGCTCCCTGGATCATTACTTTTCCTTATGAGCATGTGTCAACATGGCAAAGGGCTAAGGAAAGCTAGCACTGCATCTCTATTTAAAAAGGATAAATGTAGTGCTTGGGTAATTATACCAGCCTGACCTTGATCCTGGTGAAATAATGGACCATCTGAGAGGAGCTCCATTAATAAAGAATTAAAGGAGACAAAGATCATTAATGCTGATTAGCAGAGATATGTGAACTGGCTTCAGAGGTGGAATAGTCCTAGGTCAGTATCCAGCTCACAGCAGGCTTGTGTCATTTCCCAGCACAGTCTGTGCGGCGTTGGGGGAATCACTTAGCTCTCGAGCAACATCAAAGAGCCCTGTGAGAGGAGGTTAGTTATTTTCTTTCTGTTTCTGCTTTTTGAGTATCTTCTCTCTGGTGACCAGCATCATCCATGGCTCTCTAGCCTTCACAGCACAGAAGCCAGGGACTCAGGAGACTATAGCAGGTGAACTAACCGTCTTCTATTGATCTGTTGGTCTCCTTTCCTCCAACAGTGATGTCTAAACACTAATCTGTACATGTCACCATGGAAGTATGTAGCTACAAACCTTAAACAAGGCCAAATATCTTCACTGGGTGGATCTCCAGGCTCTAGGTCAACCACCTCTCTCTAGGCATTAGAATCACTTGTAAATATCTGATGAAAGAAAGCAGGTATTTGCTCTTGAGTGCATTGCAGACTTTTAACTAGAATGGAGCTGCCAGAAGTGAAAGAAGTGCAAGGACTCAATTATTCCTCTATTATCTCTGCAGATGTTTACAGTTTCCATAAATCCCGTTGCTTTCTCCTCATCGGCTGCCTTTAAGATTCTGAGCATTTTATTCATATATTATTATTTTTGCTCTGCCAATAAAGAAGTACATCATCAATCAGACTAACAGCATTGTAAACTTAGGAAGTGCCAATAAAATATATGGTGCATTAAAAATTCTTTGACCGGCTGAGCTTTTTGTAGCTGGTTTGATTGCGGCTGGTGACGATGTAAATTTGGGGGAAGTATATCTAGAAATTTATGAAGCTTGGAATCCTGCCTGCAAAGCATTGACCTGATTCCACTTTATAACCTAATAACATTGCCTGGTACTGTTCATGTAAATTTTAAATATAATTTTATGACACTAAGAATTAGTAGTGTAATAATGTAAACACAGTGTGGACTGTAACTCACCCCTTCCTCTCCTGAGTTTGGAAAGCTGAGCTCATTGCTGCTTTGTTCTCCAAATTATCCTGGGGCTGGAAAGCTGCGCTGAAGTTTAAAAGTGATTCATGGAAGGAACCAGATTGTCAGCCTTGGAGCCCCAAGTCCTTTGCTTGCAGCTCTGCAGTGCAGCTGCTAAACAAGCATCTGATCTTGACCAGCCAGGTGTCTCAGCCCTGGCCCAGAGCGATCAGGCTGAGGTGTAAGAGTGAGATTCAGGTGACATGGACCATGCAGTCCCTGCCATTTCTCATCGGCCAGCTTGCTGTTTCCTTCCTCTCTAGGGGCAAAACCTGATTCCTGACACCACCCTCCCAAAAAATCCATTTTTTTTCTTTTTTTTTTATTTGCTTATTACTTTCTCTCTTTCTCTCTTTTTCTCTCTCTCTCTCTCTCTCTCTCTTTTTTTTTTTTCTCCTTTCTTTTCTTTCTCACTCTAAACTGTTTACTTTACTTTGGTTTGTTTTTAGTGATTCTTAGTCTAATCTTACTAACAGAGCATACGGATGCTGCGGTATTTATATCTTCATAAATGCCTGATCTCCATCTCTCAAATCTCATTTTTTTTACTTGATTACAGCACAAAGTGGGAGGGTTAAAAAGGAGGGAAAATGGTGCACTGCATCTTAGCAGAATGAATGGACAAGAAAAAAAAAGTGTGTTTTCCTCAAATAACGTATGAGTAAATAACAATCTGAGGATTACTTCTTGTGGGCAGTGTGAGGTCCCAAAGGATTTGAGTGAGGAAGATATGGTCCTCACTTAGATTCACTTTGCAAGCGTGTTCCTTCCAGGTAAGTTGACTTGGACAAGGTGCAAAGATGAGTGATGAAGGAGGGGTATTCAAAAGGAAAGTCAGGAAAGTCTTTGATTATTTTTTTACAAACAAAACACTTGAAGTTGATGATAAAGAAAGAAATTGATGGCAGTAGAAAAGTGGAGCTAGATGCATTTAGATGAAGAGTAGAAGAGTGGGTATCCATGGCTGTATCTGTACTGGAGTAGAGACAAGTACTGTACAAAGGAATGGAAGAGTGCAAATCCATTGATAAGGGTAGGACTGAAAAAGTGACAAGATATAGATACAAGGATAATCAAAAGATTTTGCCATTCTTGAACTGGGAACACAATATCCCTCAGGAACTGTTAATGGGTGAATAAGGTCATTGCACCAAACCCTCAGGGATGTTTCACCTATTCCCATTAGGATTAGATCAAACCCATTTTCATCTGGAAGAATGAAAACATCTGTGATGAGACTCGCGCCCTCAGTTCTGGCCATAAATAGTGAAATAGTTACAGATGTGAAACCATACAAAATAAGTCCAGTCAAAATCTCCAAAGACGATCTCCCTGCCCTGTGTAATATCACAAGATTGTCAAAGATTCCTGCAGGCTTCATCCCTAGGAAAGGATAACCCAGATATACCCAGATATTCTGGTCAGAATCCAGCTTTGATTGGCAAACAGCATGGTGAAATCCCCAAACTTCATTTACTATATATGTACAGAGCACCATAAAGGAACCAAACTAATTAGGTCAGTGCTAAGCCCACATAACCTCAGAGAGGTTTCAGTCCCCCCTCTTAGCAGACTCTTCATGCTGGATCTCTTTGGGGACCCACTCAAGTACAGCAGTGAGGGCGTTAATAACATGTATGTGAGAGAAGAGGAGAGAGAGGGTGCTCATATTACTGAGACTTCATTATTTCTGCAAGCTACAGCAAAACATATTTGAAGGTATTCTATAAGGAGTTATAAATAAGTAAAATTAAACTACCATGAAACCAATGAGTGCAGAGCACTTTGTGCAGCGTTTTCCCTGAAAAAGCTTTATGACTTGATAACTGACAAAACCTGGGGATTTGAGGAGTGTATCACTGCTTGATGTGAGTAAAAGGCAAGGATGGAGGATGTTGTTTTAAAGGGACTTACTCATTTGAAAGCATTTAAGTAATAGAAGGAACCTACACACACAAAAAATGAATCAACAAGACTCTACTTTCTAATGTGTCGCCTCGCTACACTTCAAAGTGGATTTTAGACCCTCTGGAGTCTGGACCAGCTCCCCTTACAGTCAGCAAGAAGATTATTAATTACCGAAGACAATTGGGATGGGGGTATCCTCTTCCTTGGTTTGCAGTGAGTGTTTCTGCTTTCCCTAAATCTTGAGAGGACTAATCTCTTCCAATGTAGGTGAGGGATGTTGCAGTAGGAGGATGAAGAGAAACTGTCTATGGTGGAAAATGCCCAAGCTATCTCTTTAAGTACCCTTCCTTTAGGTCCTGCTTCAGGGTCTGCTCTGAACAGGTTGACTAAAAAGTTGACTTCCTAAAGTTGACTTCTGTCTTTGGATAAGGCTTGAAATGAACTGCAAAGTAAGTATTACATGTGATTTCAAATTCAGAGCCTTGTCCAGGCAGTGAGGCTTTATTATGCTGTACGTCAGCCAAAGAGATTTTCTTTTTTTCTTTTCTTTTCTTTTCTTTTTTTTTTTTTTTTTTTTTTTTTTTT
>VZSV01000034.1:1641426-1651666 GCA_013398735.1 Nothocercus julius
TCAATTAGAAAGAACATTAGGTCAATCAGATAAAACCACATTGGGAGGATTTCCTCTTTATGCCGCTTGCCTCTTCAATTATCTATAATGAACTTCCTCGCAGCATTGCAAAGCTTTTTATATGCAAACGAATCCTGTTTTGGGCCTGCCACAATCACTGCTTGCTAATGAACTTGAAACAAGTGTTATCGGAAAGGTTACAGCACCAGTGGTGGGGGGGAACAGGGATAAGGCTAGACTAGAAAGACCAGCTTGCAGAGCTGGGATTGGCCTGCAGGTAACATAGTTTACTATCTTCAAGCCCCATCCTCAAGACTGCTTCAGAGGCTTTTCTTGTTTGACAGACATCAAGCAAAATGCCCACTCTTGGGAAACAGCTGCTCGGCAGCAGATAGGACTTCCCCATCTTCCTGTCCCACAGATCCACTGTGCCAAGGAATCCTCTCTCCCAACCCCATTGCTGGGGGCAAAAAAAAAAAAAAAAATGTTGCCAAGGTTGCTACTTATGCCAGAAAAGAGAAAGTCCAGGTCATGCTGGATGGGTGGATGGGGACCTCAGTCACAAGTTATCCCGGTTTCTTTCTGTAACCCAGAGCCAGGCACAGGAAACACCTGGTTTATGCATAGGGAGACACTCTCCAGGCTTGCTGCAGAAAGCATCTGCCCCATCTCACTTACACATTTTTCTTCATTGGCACCAACCAATGGCCTGTTGTGGATTTTGCATTGATACACTGGCATAGTTTGCAGAAGTGTGTGACTCTGGTTGGAAGAGGCAGGTAAAAGGCAAGATTTGGAGGAATGTTGAAGCCATGTAGCCCCAAAGGTGCATTTTGCACAATGTCAGCCGATGTGATTGCAAATGGACCCTCTTGCTCCCATTTTAATGTAGTCCACACCCCTTCTTCCTCTGCTTTTCTTACTCTTCATTTGTTTTTTTAAAGGTCTAACTCTCCCTCGTTTAGATTATGCCAGGGCTGGAAAAGACTCATTACATCATCAAGTCTCATTCTCTTGTCAGGAAAAATGCTTCTCTGACACTTTAGCGATTATATTTCAGCATTAATAGTACCCTAGGGACTAGTCATCATGGGGCAGGATAACAGCAAGAGCAGGGAGCCTTAACACAGGATGTAGCTCCTCAAGTATTCCATGGGGTCACATAGGCTCTTTCCATACCAGCCATGCTTTGTCTGTGATGAGTCATATGGCAGTGCCCATACTCAGGTATTCAGCTTCCTGGGGACTCATCATCCATAACTACTTGATGCATAGCACCAACGTTCCCAAAATAGCAGCAAATCACATGCGTTAAAACGATCCCTGCAAGACAATACCACAGAGATTTGCCATCTCTAATCCAAATTCTGCCCAAAAAGGTTAACATGATGGCCCATGAAGCCTTAGGCCCTGGTGGAGCGTTTTAAGCTAGGTCTTCTGTCTAATTAATGCAGTTAAGTTGCTGTGGAACCCAAGCTATTTTGCCTCCATCGAGCTCCAGTGACAGTCTCTGATGTCCTTGTTCTGGCATTTTAGCCTGGGAATGGTCAATTTGAGTCTGCCAGCAGCTGCCAAGCTCTTAATGCTGTTAGCAATGCCATGTAAGTGCAAATGAGAAAACAGGTTGCCCGGGGGTTGTTCAGTCTGACATCCCCAGCCGGACAGACAGACCCTCTTAGGGGGACCAAGAAAGGCTCCCAGACTTTACAGCAGCTATGTGCTGGGTAGTTGCTGGATTTTCTTCCTGCCCCTGGCCATGGATCAGCTCACACCCTCCATGTGATGATTGATGGTTCTTGTAATTCTATTCCTGGTTGGTGTAAGTGCAGATGTTACATGTCTAATCCATTTCTTTATCTTCCTAAGCTGTTTGCTTCTGTAAGATGTTTCCACCATCTGCTCTAACAAGCTCCCAGGCTCTCATAAGCCATAAATTCCACTTGCAAGCCTTTCAGTTCCTCTCCGTGCTCTCAAGCTCTGGATCAGTTGTTTTTCTTCCTCCTATCTCTTGCCCTTGCCTTCAGGTTAAGCTTTCACATCTTTCAGAAATGTATTGTCTTCACTTGTACAGAATGGACCTGGCCAGGGGTCCATCAAAGGCTTCCTTTGGCATGGGGCACCACCAGCGGGAATAGTGCTGCTCTCTGGACTAGACAAGGTAGCTATGCCATCACTGTGCTCTGCAGAAAGTAGGCAGCGTGCCAAATATAGCGTGGAGAAGAAAACGTGGCGACAGGCCTTCCATTGGCATGTAGGCATTGAAAACACTTAAAAAAGGGAACGTCAGGTATGGACAAGTGATTAAAGAAGTATTAGTTATCATTATGAACTTATCCTTTTTGAATAGATTACTCCAAGTATAGAAATAGGCCTATGCAGAAATTTCCCTGTAATTTATTTCCCATCTGCTGGAGGGAGCTTGTAAGGGGGAGCTGAATCCATTTATACTTTCCTGTCCCCTTCTAAGCCAAATCACACTCTTTTAAGCATCCCAGAGTCCTTGCTGGAGCTAGATGGGCCTGTGCTTTCTGTATAGTTGGTGCGTTTGTTTTTGAGGAGGCGAGAAGGTATTCTTGGGTTTTGGTTTATTCACTTGTAATGTGGCCCTGTCCGCTGACTTGTGATGGTCTCCTCCCTTCCCAGGACTGTCCACAGCTGCTGCAGGCTGAGAAGATCCTGGTGCCGGTAGAGGTGGTCAAGCCAATCACGCTGAAGGCCAAGAACCTGCCCCAGCCACAGTCTGGGCAGCGAGGCTATGAGTGCATCCTCAACATCCAGGGCAATGAGCAGCGGGTGCCCGCCTTGAGATTCAACAGCTCCAGTGTGCAGTGCCAGAACACATCGGTGAGCAAGTCCTACTGCCTGGGGGATGTGAGAAGACATGCAAAGGCCAAGGGGTACCTATAGCACTGTCTTGGTGGGGTTCAAGGTTGTGTTGCTGCTCTTTTGACTTTACTGCTGGCATCATTCAAGCCATGGTGAGGGAAAGGAGGGGTAATAGCTTGCAAACTGTCCTTTCGCTCTTTGGATCTAGCTTGTAGCAATGTACAGTGTTTGCTCCCACACGTGGATCCCACACTTGGACGGGCTGGAGCACCTAAGCCGTGATCCCTAGATCTTATTCCAGGTTCAGCCTGCCTATTCCCTTGCAGAGCCACATCCTTGTGCTGTGGTTACAGCATGACGCTCCTGCAGCCTCTGGTGAGCTGCAAGCAAACACACTGTCCCAACTCTAAGCAATCAACTCTCACCACGTCACTTGTCCTTCTGAGGAAATTTGGTGTTAGACAGTCCCGAGCATGTTATATGTTCAGAGAAGATATGAAAAGGTCTAGTGTTCATGTCCACACTGCTACATGGTGGGGTTGGCAATGTGACATATAACCCCATATAAACATCATGACAGATGTAATGGATCCAAAGCAGGGTGAGATGTTAAAGATTTGAGTCAAGCCATCCCCCAGCCACTGACTCATTGCACGACTTTAGGCATGTTCCTTTGCCCCCTCACACCTCCGTTTTTCCATCTGGGAAGTGCAGTACCAGTAATCCCTTTCTCGGGGATTTTGTGTGAATCACAGTGGCATCATGATAGCAATGCCAGCACCCAGGGCAAACACTGCTATCTGCCAGGAGCTGCGCATTTCGCAGTGGTGGTGTCCCAGCACTGCTTCTCAGGAGGTTTCCACAAGACTCAGATCTCCCAGACGTTAATTTGAGTCATCCACATTGCTACTGTTATGAGATGATTTATTAGTCAAAGAGCTAATTACAGGCTTCAGCCACTTCACTGCTGCTCCACCACTCCATGCCGGGTAGCTCTTGTTAAAATCCATCACAACATATTCTGCTGCATTAAACACTATGTTGAAGATTATAGGCAGTTTATACATTTTACAATCTGTTTCAAACAACTTCCCGACAACCCTCTCATATATGTCTCTTTGCCCTTTTCCCTCCCCTACTATTTTTCATTATTGGTTAGTGGCCTGTGAATGTCCAAGTTCAGGATTTCATAGAAATGGATGGTTTGAGAAATTAAGAAGGCATTAAATACTTTTTTTTTTTTCTTGTTCTCTTACAATGGTGAAAGTCTGTGTCTTGAGCAGTATTATATGGATCTGGGCAGTGTATCTGTGCATAAAACTGTGGCAGTGAAGACAGCAGACAGCCTTTAGAGTCACAAATTCTGTGAGCTATGGAGGGATGAGCAGAAGGTATCTCAGAACTATTTTAAATACCATTGGGTTGAGAGGTGGACTGACTGCCTTAATAGACCTAGAGATCTCAGTGTGCCAGTCTATGGTATGCAATAATTGAGCCTGGTTTGGGGATGCAGTGATGACTGTTCCCATGTCACCTGTGCTTTTTGGACATGCACTAGCTGCTCCAGAGACACCTCTCCAGCAGCCAGGGATACATCTCCAGTTTGCTGATGGGGAGCCTGAGCACAGAAATAAAAATGGGTTGGCCTTAACATTAGTTTTGATGCAAGAATACTCAGGGCTATCCATGCTATGCAGGGTGGCAGGGCTGAATATCAAGCAAATGCGAAGGCACGCCATGGTCTCGCTGCTACGTGGTGTCTTGTCTCCCTGGAAGGCTTTTTTGGGGGAGAACAAGCTTAATCTCTTCTCAGATGTTTTTGTCTGGTTTATGTTTTTATTTCTTATTTTTCTAACAAATGATATCAAGTAGATACCAAAAGAGAAGTGAGACAGACAAAAGAAATAAGCACTCAAAAAGAAAAAAAAAAAAGACAGAGAAGCCCTCACTTTTATCAGGTGAAAAAGAACTCAGACAATAAAGAAGGAGTTTAGTGTATATATCCATCACGATTTCCTTCTGTCCAAATTAGCATTCAGTCTGGAGTCGGTGTGATACAAAGAGCCACAGAGTCTGCTGCAAGAGGTCACCTGGCATTAGAAACAACTTTATGAGCTTGTTTGCAAATTGAATTAGCCCCCTTCCACAGAGCTTTTTTTTTTTTTTGCTCAGTAGAGTTGCTGCATGAGACACTGAATGTAGTACCTGCATTGCAGGCTTGGAGAAGGTCCAAAGGAGGGTGGGAGGATGTGTTATGATGGTATGTCCCCAAAGAGATGCTACTCTGCCAGCAGATCTTTCTGTTAGTGGTGCATGCTAGACTAAGCAATCATTCTTGGCTTGCTTTTCTCCATAAGCCTCAAGGTCCAGCCCCCTCCTTCCCCATCTCCCATCATACAGGCGGCACAGCTGAGCTCAACTTCAGGTCTGGCAGAATAATCTGCAGTATGCAGGCATTTTCCTGAATTAACACCGTCTGGGATCAGAAAAATAGGGCCTTAGCTCTTGCTCTTGATTGTATCATTTTATATGGGGATAGCTGAGTTCAGAACTAAGTCTCCCCTGTTAAGCAGGAGCTTTTTATGTGTCTACAAGTTGAACTATAAGATGCTCTAAGGACGCTCAGGTGGGACCAGCCTATCCAGCTGTCTGTCAGTCATGTCACATCCATCACTGATGATGCTTAGGTGCTTGAGCCAGTCAATAGCCAGTTCTGTGTGTCTCCCTGTCTTTCCTGGAGATATTTCATTTGATAACATCAATAAATCACTGCAGGCAGCATGCTTCTGGAAAATTGTTGTTCTTGTCAAGTGGTTTGAGCCTCTCAACTCTGGGCTTCTTCCTCTATCACACCACCCAAGGCACGCAATTATCACTCAGAGAGACGCTGCCTGCCATTCTTTATTGCACTTAGGATAGCACTGCTGACAGTCTGGACATGGAGTGATGGGAGGAAATGAGGAGGAGGAGAGCTGAGGAGACCTATAAATAAATTAATTAATTAATAAGTGAAAACATCAGCAAGAATGGATAGAACTACTTCTAAGTCCATTAGATCAAAGAAAAATACCCCATGGAAAATACAGGGAGCCTCAACAGTTGCAAATGCTAAATGGCAGGGCAGCCAATGCATCCAGCAAACCTTGAGCATGAGGAACTGGGAGGGAGTTAAGAGGTTGCCCCTGTGATCATTGCCATGGTCATTGCCATTGCTAGCTTTGGTAATCAAGTCGTACATGGTCTCCTGATGGGAGCCTGTGTCTGGCCTTGGCACATACAAGTGGCACACACAAATTTCTAGCAGTGAGAGCTCTGCTGATAGTTTGGCTCAAGTTCCTCATATTGTGAGACCTGTTGTGTTGTGAGACCTGGTGCAACTGACAGTCCTGTGTGACTTAGGGACAGGCAAAGCAAATGTGTTATTTTAGTGATATTTTTGAACTTGAGTGAAAGTTCCCAGGAGCATCTGATTTTGCAGTGTGGCTCACAAAGAGAAGGGAGTGTGTAAAAGCAGAAAACACAGGAAAAAAAAGAACTGCTATTCACACAGATGATGGGAAAGAACACTTTTGAGTGGCCAAGATGATACACAGGAATAAGAGTCATACATACAGTTCTTAATTACTATGTCTCATTATTATTATTATTATTATTTATCTGCATTAAAGGAGCATAGAGAAACCCTAGTCACAGTTTGGGTTTCATTGCCCAAGGTGATACCAGGGCATAAATATTCAGTCTCAACTCAGGAAGCAAAGAGACCAAGGAGACAAAATAACTGTGAGTGAGGTTTCTGCCTCCCATTTACGGATGGAGAGTTGATCCACAGGGGTATTAAATGATTTATACAGTTTGTACGGTAGGTTGGTGACAAAGTCAGAGTTTATCCCCAGGCCCAAACCCAAATTGTAAAAGCAGTTCTTTGTGCTGCCAGGGAAAAGAGACTAACAGTAAAATAATATTAAAACACTGCTGGACTGCAGCTATTTTCCTGATATTTGAAGTATTAGAAGTACAAGGGGGAAAACATGATGTTAGTGCTCTTGGTTTATTGCTCTAATCATGCCCAAGCAAAACTACTAAGGGTCCTTGCCTACAGATAGAGACTCTTGGTATCATGTGCTGAGCATACACCACTATGAGCCTTCATGCAACAAGGATGCTCGTGCAGCTGAGTTTTGCTAATGAAGGGTGCTTGAAGTAACGATATATCCAGAAGATTCTGGAGGAGTTTGCAGCTTCAGGGTTTTACAGGTTGGAATTCACGCGCAATTTTGCAGACTTAGGAGTCAGATTTACATCTTCTGAGTAGTCCTGCATGTGCTGGAGAAAACTGTGTGAGGAAATATATGGACATATCCCTAACGATGTGAATGTTGTTTGCAGAAGTTACCAGGAAGCACTGCTGTTAATCTTGGAGATCAATTTATCTTTTTTTTTTTATTTTTCCTTTCCATCTCTGAAACATACTTATATCTTATTTTTAAAGCTGAACAAATTCCTTTCAAAGGCTCCCTTTGAGCTCAGAGGGCTTTGAACTTGGGCCATGATGGGCTGGTGACTCCTGTGCATGCATCTCCGGCATGCAGCATTTACCTGATACCATTTTGCAAATCTCTCTGTTGCTCTGCAGGGCAGACCAGCCTGCATCTGAGCAGTGGCAATTCAAACACAATTGCTCCTATTCTGGAGCTCTTCCATGGGGATCATCCTTGTTTATCTCCTCATGGCCATTTCCAGCTCTGGATGGAGTTTGCTGACCTAACAAGTCTAGTATGTGTTTGGCCTCACGGCTGCCTGCAGATAAGATCTGAAATCCCAGCTGGGTTCCTGCTGCTGTCGCTTCGATCCTTGTTGGGATGAGAGGCTCATGGGGACTCCAGCTGCCTGCCTAGGCTCTGCTGACAGCTAAATCCCAGCACATACACACATGAGGATCTACTGAGGCAGGAATAACGTTTGTCAAGCACTTGATGACTCAACTCATTGAGTTAAAGTTGACCCAGGCTTTGGAATATCTGTTCTTTCCCATTTTCAATCAGCCTTTGCAAAATGCTGTGTAAGGCAGACACTAGCAAAGCTCTTAACGGCAGAAGATTAATTATCTTCTAATTCTCAGGTGTTCTCCAGCCTCCCCTGACTTGATCCCAGCTCTGCAGAGCTGTGGCGTGAAAAGTCAGCATTGTGAGTCCAGGCGGCTCAGCGTCTTCTTGCCTCTTGCTGGCAGTGACACCAAGAAGTGTCATAAAAATGTTAATACTGAGTGATATTGGTGGGTACAGCCCTGTCATATGGGGCTCTGCTAACCTTTGACTGCTCTTTACTGCCACAGCAACTGCAAAGCATATACCCATATACCTTACAACCAAATAGCAATCACAATATCCTGTAGATTACTCACTAATTGTATTTAGTTTGTCCAAAGACAAATTGCTATCCAACTAGCACTCACTCTGCTGTAACAGATAAATCATCATAGATGACTTAATCTGTAACTATATGGCAATTAGTGGTTGCAGAACCTATCTCTAATGGCTGCGAGCCAGGTACCTCTGTGGAGAGTCTCAGAGGGGGATCTCTTCTGTGGTCTCTAAGATATATCCAGCCTGACCAGGTGGCTTATTGAATTGAATTTAGTCTCTTACTAGGAAAAATAAACAAATAAATAAATACATAAAACTCTTTTTCTTTAGAGTGATTTCTGCTTTCAGCAACCATCATTGAAATGCTTTTTCTCCTCTCCCATTATGGGACTTTTTGGCTTTTAGTGAAGAGTTGGGTGGCAGCCACTGATGGAAAAGGGCAACAGGATCTCATGGGCTGGTAGATGAATATTGTGTGAACTAGACTATGATAATCCCATATATATCAGAAAAAGAATATATGCACTAAGTACCATGTGTCCAAGTACTCTCGAAGTGGACAGCTAGAAAGGGCCTCCAGAGATCAGCTCCTATTTCCTTCATTAATAAGGATACTTGTACCCTGACTGTGCATGAAATAATATATTAGAGTCTATCTAACTCTCTACAAGATTTACATGGATTTCTTGCTATATAATGTTGGAAAATGGATATCACCTACTCCAGCTGAAGACTCTCTGGTTCTGACTAGATAAAAATAACTACCTCCTGGGGCGTACATATGTAATGAATTCCAGGTAGTGCATTTCCAAATGAGATTTGCTTGTTTTTTTTTGGCTGCAGTATGGCACTATTGATTTACAGTCTGTTTGTGATCTTCAGTAGTGCCCAGATCCTTTTTCTGCAGCACTGGCCAGCCACTCCAGCTTTATATTGTTTGCATTGATTACTCCTACAGAAAAATACTTAGTACTTGTCTATATAGCATTTAATCCTGTGGATTTTGGCCCACTTCTCCTATTTGTCCAATTTGCTTTGAATTCTTAGCAGTGTTGTTGGATATTCTTGCAGCCACTCCCAAAGCAGTGCCATTCACAAATGCTGCAAGCATAGTCATCCAAGTCAGTAGTGAAAATACTGAATAATACCAGACCTAGGACAACATTGCCAATCAAAAAAAAAAAAAAAAAAAAAAAAGTTACTCTTTTTTTGTTTGATTTTTTTTTTCTTTTTTGACAGCTTGTGCATATGTCTTATGGTGGATTCTTCTAGATTGCATTTCCCCAGTTTGTTTGTGGGAATCTCCTGTAGGGCAGTAGCAAATACTCTACTGAGATTGAGATAAATCACATCTACCTCTTCCCCTTTATCCACGAAACCATTAAGCCTGTCAAAGTAGGAAATTACATTGGGTTGACACAATTTGTTCTTGACAAATCTATGCTGGCTTATTTTTATCACCTTATCGTCTTTCAGGTTCTTATAAATTGATTGTTTAATAATTTGGTGTACTTTATTTCTGGGAAGCCAAGTTGGACTGACAGTTCTATAATTATAGTGGACCTCCATTTCCCCCTCTGTCTAAGGTTTTTCCCATGATATGTTCCACTCTTGTTTTCTGAGATCTCACTCAGTTTCCAAGAAATTTGGAAAGTAACACTAGTGTTGATAATCTTACATACACACCCAGCAGCTACAGAGCACACATATTAAGCAGTCATATTTGGATGACACATCCACAATGAAACATATACACCTCAGAAATGCAATCAGGAGTGGATATTATACAGTTTAGAGATGGACTTAGCAGCTGGAAGATGAGCCCCACCACGTGCAAATATGCTTTAATCTCTGAATATTCACCTAAGAGAGAGCATTCATAGGCGATTGAGAGAGGGATATGACTTGCTCCATTGAGAACAGCCAGTTTGAGAGCTTCCCTTGTCTTCTTGTAGCTAATGGCAGGTGACAGCTCCATTTTTCTTGCTCAAAGCTTGTGGCATCACCTTTTGCAACCCTTGACCCTTCCCCATCTCTGGGCACAATGTTAG
>VZSV01000034.1:1663850-1695826 GCA_013398735.1 Nothocercus julius
TTTCTTTTTTCTTTTTTCTTTTTTCTTTTTTCTTTTTTCTTTTTTTCTTTTTTCTTTTTTCTTTTTTCTTTTTTCTTTTTTTCTTTTTTCTTTTTTTCTTTTTTCTTTTTGCTTTTTTCTTTTCTTCTTTTCTTTTTTCTTCTTTCTTTTTTTCCTTTTTCTTTTTTTCTTTTCCCTTTCCCTTTCCCTTTCCATTTTTCAATTACGTATTTTAGTGGCTGTAATTATTGCTGGCATCTTTTAAAAAAAAAACAAGTGATATAATCATGTGATCATGATTGTGATTATGAAGCTGTGACCAACAGGCTTCTAACTTAAATCTTCCATTGCTTATTACCTGAGGTGCTGAGGACTTCATACAACCATGGTCATAACATTCCCAAGTCACATCACCAAGACAGAGTGACAGGTTAGCATGGGGAGTTAGTATGTTCAGTATTAATTTGACACAGGAATGTTATTATTTTAAAAGGAATTTAGGCATTTATGTTGCCTATGGCTAGCTGACTTAAACAGTGAAACTTTAGACAACCCGTTAACTTTTTAGGTCTCTGGTTTTAGTCTGAAAAATTAGTGCAGCACTTTGAAGATACAATGCAACCATCATAACATATATATATATGAAGAAGGGAGGAAGGGAGGAAGAGAGGGAGGGAGGAAATTTATTTTGAAAGTCAACTCTTAGCTAGCTCTGTGTGCCAAGGTTTCACTGCTGACCTTATGGGTACTAAGTTCCTGCCCCTACATTCTACATTTTTACATGCAAGGGTGCAATACTTCCTGCTAAGATCAAGAAGAAAAGACAAAAATGCGAAAAGACACTACCAGTTGCAGAGATTCACCTGACACCTCCAAAACGTGCACCTTGGAGGACTTTTCTTAGGACAGATTGTGACAAGGATGGGATAGAGGAAAGGAAAGAGCTGGGAAGCAGGCAAAAGTAAACAGTTTCATGAGGGATGCGGAAAGTTTTCTGCCCTCCTCTGTCACCATCCATTTCAGCCTTTTACAGCTCGACTATACCTCTTTGCATTTTCCATCACCTTATGCCAGCAAGGAAATGGTAAACAGTCTGGAGGCTGAGTTTCAGTGCAAACATGCTGTGCAATATTTATGAAAGCCACTGTGAATAATTAATGACTTATTGCGACTTCGAAAGCTTAGCCACAAACTCTTTTGTGAGACTGGCATAAGATGCTGCAATACTTTGCATAGGAGCATTGCTAATGTAATTCTGCTGCGTGAGAGTCCTCCGAAGGGCACAAATGGTCATTTCATCTGAATCTGGGGAGAGCGGGTCACTTACCACGGAGCACTGGGACTCAGACTTTGTGTCTTTAACTCAAATAAGTGATTAATGATGATTTACCATTGCAGCCTGAGATAGTACCATAAAAATAGAGTATCATGGTATATGGAAGACTCATCTAGTCCAATATCTTTTTTCCACAACAGTGACTGTTAGTGGATATTCCCAGAAAAGTGTAAGAAACACAGTTCTTTCCCTTTTATCTCTCTCAACCTTCACAAACAGAAAATGGACTTCTTCAGGTAAAACTATCCAAACTGTCATGTCAAAAAGAGTCAAGCAGAGGTAAGGTCCAGCTCTGTTAGCAGGTTTTTCTACCGAACCATAAGTCTGATTTACATGTTCAGGCCTTTCTCCAAGTGGTAACTTCATTTAAAATGGAAGTAAAGTTGAAATATTGCTGCTGTTTTTCAAAATGATTAGCCAGAGGGGGACAGGGCATGCGTGTGAAAGAGGGAGACGTGATGTGTCAGGCGATTTTATAAACGTGGATTAATGGTCTCCAAAGCTCAATAAGACGGCTGCATGATGTACCTGGTTGTTCAGAGGAGCTGAGGAGAGCTTCAAGCATTTGTGTCATTATTCTTAAAGAGAGGGAGGAAAAAAAATCTTCATTTAAATGCATATAGTGGCTTTTCACTTGGGACTGAGTAGAAAGTTTTTCTATTAAAATGCAAATGAAAGAATAAACTGTAACTCCAAATTTCTCCCTGAAAATGGATGTCTCCTCTCTGCACTATGGTAAGAGGGTGATCGGTGTCTTCAGACTGCAAGCATTTTGTTTTTGATTTAAGGAAGAAGGGAGGGGAAGGGGGTAAGAGAAGGAGGCTTGGGATTTTTGAGCCCTGGAAGGAACTGTATTCCTATTTGTTATATTAACCCATCACTGATGTGTTTGAAAGAGCAATCTTGCACCACAGTTCTCCTTCCTGAGCAAAAAACCCAAGGCCACAGAAAGCATTTTTAAACTGCTCTCCAGGATGGTACAGCAGGTTCTACCCCCTTGCCAGATCACTAGAGTTTAGAAAAATCTTTCCAAGAAACAATTTTTTTTTTCACTTCTTTCAAGTTCTGCGCTTTTATCTGGAGTAGGAGAACCCCCACTGAGGTCCAGTTCATCAGTTTAAGACCAGTTCAAGCCCCCCACCAGTTCAAGCCCAGGGCTGTCTTGCAGAGGTGGTGTTGCATTATTGAAGAACACAGCTGAGCTGTTTCACATGCGTGGTGAAGATGGGAAGCTCCTCCTGGAGAAGCTGAAGCTTCTCCAGGCATAGAAATGACTTTGAAAACAGAATATTTCTGAGCAGACACAAGGAAAGTTCTGATATTGCAGGGAGACAAGACAAAACTAGTTTTTAGGTCTGGGTTCATCCTATCCAATTTGCTATTCCAGCAGAGTGTCTATGATAGAGCTGGAGTCATTCTAGGCTTTTTTTTTAGCAGGAAGATACGGGCATCTCCCAAAACATGATTAACAGTCTGCAGATGCCTACATCTCTGCCTTATTAAAGAGATAGTCAAAGTAACTCAACTCTTCTGCTGTGTTTTCAACATGACCCTTTTTCTCCACAGACTCTGACGCTTTCAGATCTCAAGCCGAAGCGGGGCCCGGTGTCAGGGGGCACTCAGGTGACCATTACAGGCAACAACCTCAATGCAGGCAGCAATGTCATCGTGACGTTTGGGCGACAACCTTGCCTCTTCTACAGGTACGCATGAGTCCTTCCTCCTGTATATGCCTGAAAAAAAACCCTAAAGAAATAACTGAACTTCTCTTGGCAACCATGCAATTATAATTGAGACCTCTTCTGTAGCCAGGACTATTTCCTCCGAATACCTCTGTTGCCTGTGGCCACATCTGTTCTGTAGCAAGACTTTTGCATTCTGCCCCATTTTCCATTAGAGCAACCTGACTGTGCATGCTTTGAGATGGGAGGATAGGATTTATTTCTTTTTTTTTTTGTTAATATTTGAAATACTTTTTTCCGTAGTCCCTTGTTAAATTTCACTGTAATTCTCCACGGTCCCATGCTTAGCAGCTTGTTCTGGGAGTACATAGTTAAAAAGATTCATTTTCATATCTCCGCTTTAGATGAGTGAAGAGAGAAAATCTGACAACATTGGTTCTAAGTATTAAAACACCTCCCTTTTATCCCAAAATAGTCCTTTAGTGCTGAGAAATGGATGACTTGCAGCATTCCAGCCCTGGGTTGGCTCTTGTTCAATGGCAGTTCAGAGACGCTTAATGTCAGTGTTACCTGCTGAATGCTCGCTGATCCCTGTGAGAATCAGCCTGTGTCCAGTTCCCAGGGGCTCCTGCAGCTCAGAATGCCCCAGTGCAATGCATTTTGCTGCCAGTATTGGTGGGGAATAGGGATGGAGTTGGCATACTCCTCTTAGCCTGCCCTTGGCAAAAGAAGAGCCTGTTCCCAGGGGACCTGGGACCGCTGTCTTGGGGCAATGCAATTCCTGCTCTGGGCTGTGGGAGACCCTTTTTAGCTGCCTGTCAGGTAGTATCATTCATTTGCAATAATTCAAGAAGGTGAAGCCACAGCCTGTGATTTAAAATACAGGTGAGCATGATAGATGCTGTACAGAGCAGATTGGGGAGTTTTTCAGGTGGTGCTGAGCCCCTTCTTCAGGAGAATGTGCAGAGACTCTGGAGGATGCCGCACTGGACGTCAGGCGATACAAAGGAATAGTCGACTCTGTTTTACCCTTTTGAGGTATACATGATAAGACCAATCACAGGCTTGGGGAGACTGAGGGTGTTCAAAGCTTCAATTTTTGCATCTTTACAGAAGACAAATCTCACTGCAAAGTTCAACTAGTTTTGAGCCCTGCCTGAAAGAAAAAAGTTAGATGAAGAATCCTCCTTAAGTATTATTGTGCAATACTTCTCACCATATTAGCACTTCCCATGCAAAGATCCCAGGCATGTTGCAAACTGCAGTTAAACAAGGCTTACAGTCCTGCAAAGTAGACTTTATTAACCCAAACTGGGAAAGCTCAGGAACAAACACCCCTTTTTATGAGCTGCTGCTACATATGCCTGCAGGCAAGAAGGAAACATCCATCACGCATTTAATCATGCAGAAACATTTCTGGAGAGAGGTCTGTTTTGGACTTCCCTTGGGATTCAGTTTATATTCTGAGACCTGAGTAATGGTAGCCCTTGTCGTGTTACTAAACTAGCGCAAAGGCACATGCCACTTTCTCAGATGAATGTGTCACACTATTTTTGTCATATTCCCATGGCATTGAGTTTCACCACTTGAGAAGACATAGGTTAAGGTCACAGGACATAAGAGTAGGCAGCAGGACTTTTTCTGGCATCATTGCATTGCTGCGGGTAGAGCCTAGTTGATTCTTACTTTCTTCCACTCACAGGAGGTCCACCAAGCATATCGTCTGCAACACCACTGCTTCAGACGAAGGCTTTGAGAAGGTGAAGGTGTCTGTGAGAGTGGATAAGGCTAAGATCCATCAGGAGCTGCACTATGAATACGTGGAGGATCCGACCATACTGAGGATCGAGCCTGAGTGGAGCATCTTCAGGTAAGCATCCTGTGGACATCCCCAGCCGCTCCCCTTCCTTTCTCTGAAGGAACTCCATTTTAGCCAAGGATAAATGATCCTGCACCCTGGATTTGCTAGCAGTGTAGTTTCCTGACTTACAGCAGTAAAATTCAGCTGCAAATGCTCACTTGAAGTCTGCCTTGGGCACAGCATGCTTACTGCAGTAATTATAAGGGCCGGTGGAGCAAGTCTCTAGCATGATGATGAAGCTTCTTCCCTCTTCACTGCAGTCTGGGGTTTATCTTCAGCAGCACGATGTTCCCTGTCTGCATGCTATTGCCATCCATCGGCACGGTTAAATCAAGTAGTTGTACCCTTGGAAGCCACATCTCCTTGTGCTTCTGGTTGTGACTGCATTTCTGGCCCCACTGGGCTGTGCCCACGGCCTCCCGTGACCGTAACACTGATCAAATGTTCATTGGTCTCTTTGGCCCATGTGTAAATATCATGACCCCACTTAAGGGAATGAAAACAGAAATCCTCACTCTTCCCACAGCCCTCATGTGCTTGATGGCTTAGCATTAAGTATCACTTGTTTGGCCGTAATGCCCAGAATCTCCAGGATCATCCTCCCAGACACAAACAAAAAAGGAACCCTTGTTCCTGCTCCACTAAAGGGCCTTCCTCCTTGTTAGTCCTCCCTTTTCCTCTTTGCTCTATTGATGCCACTTTGGTGAGTGTTCCCAAGAAGGTGTCTGAGAAAAGCATTTGCTCTGATGCCTGGAAGACATCAAAGCATTACCCAAATGCTCTCAAAAGCTTACAGAAATGGCTTTCTAAAAGGAGAAATTGGCCATTAAATACAATGCTATTTCCTTGAAAAGATACCAAATAAGAAATCTTAGACTCCCCTCTTTCAACTATTACAGTCCTCTGCTCCCCTGTCAAACTGGACTGATTGGAGTATCTGGGGATTAGGAGCAGGGCTGACAAATCCCCTTGGTTCAGCTCCCTTCCAGAAGGTGTTTTCACAAATCAATTAGTGGCTTTAATTACTGTGAGGGAATTTACCGATTTAGCCGGATTGAATCTTTACACATTGGACTTGAAGCTTTAGCACACGGATTTTCCATTTGGGGGGTTTATTTTCAGTCAGAGTTCAGGTTATCAGTGAAATAAGAAATCGCTTTGCTCCCTTCCTTATTAAAGTGAGTCTAGTGTTAGTTAAAAGGTGTGAGATTGACAGCTCTGGAGAGTGAATTCCCCTGTTATATACAGGAATATTGCAGCACGAGAGCCTTCCTCCTTGCTACATCTATCCTGGCAAGAGGAGACGTTCTCCAGAGCCTTGGTATCTCTCCTGGAAATGCCAGCTGAGACATGGAGACACCCGCAGTGCTGGTGGAGCTGATGAGGGGGAGAATGGCTCGGAGAAAGCTGTGATTTCCTCAGTGTTAAATTAACAGCTACCAAACAGCACCAGCTCCTGACCCTGCAAGGCAGAATGTGGAGATGCTTGCATGGATGATGGGGACTCTACCTCTCATTATTCAGGCGCAATATCCAGCTCTGCTCACCTTGGTGTCTCTGAAATCAAGAGGCATCTGCTTGAGCAGCAGCAGATGCCAAATTTTGGCCAGAACTACTCACCCCATCTCTTCTTTATGGACATTTTTTTGCACTTTTGAATCACTCTGAGAAGTTGGGTCATAATCTTAAAGAAGGATCCAGAGAGACAAGATGTTATAACCAGGATTACCACTGTGATTCAAGGTTTCTAGGACTGTTTTGTGCAGTATAACTGCTAAATTGAGAGAAACATGAGAGCAGGGTCTTCAGAAAGAGCTGGGTGAATGTGCAGTAAAGTGAGATCCTTAAAGAATCAAACAAAATAAAAAACTTACTCAAGTTCATGTATCACAAAGCAAATTAAGCAGCCTCTTCCTCACTATATTTGTTATGCAGTATGATCCATTACAGCAAATCCACTGTGCTTTTCTGATTCATCACTCCTGGCTGTGGGGCTAAGCTGTTTTGAGGGACAAATGATTGCTACTAAATCAGCTTTGCAAAATTAGTGGATGAATATACCCAGTCTGGCTTAAAACCTCCTCAAACACCATTTTCCAAGACAGTAAATGAAAGATTACTGTTAATTTACTCACATAGCCAAAATAAATGAGTCACACTGAGCTGGCAGGTAACTAGAATTTTATAAGGTGCTGTTAATACATTTGACCTGGGTTTGATTTGAGTTATCTGGATCTGCTGAAGGAAACTCGTCCTCAGAGCTTTCTGGGCAACAAGGAGTTAACTTAAGAATGTTCTTAGTCTTGGCGCCTTTATTATTCCCATTTCCTGTAGGTGAGTGGTTCCAGTAACTCGCTAAGCTGTGAGTGAGAGTGGGGACAGGCAGGTCAGAGATGTGAGAGGTAAGAAGGACCAGAAGCAATCGTTAGGTCTGCGTGTTATCACACTCTCTGCCACCCGTTGCCTCCGTCCTGATGTTTCTTAGGAACAGCAAGGTAATAAGTGTAGCAAGGTCCTGATGCTGCTTCCCATTACCAGGTAACAAGGTCTTACCACAAGCCTTCGAAGAAGGGAGCTGTTGGGAGAGTCCTGCATAGCGCTGGGGCTGCCACTTGCTCCTGAAGCCAGGGGAATTTCTCTGAGCAAAGTATGTTGTGATTTATGGCCAAGGAAAAGGATCAGGAATGCAGGGTGGGGAGGAGGCAAGAAAAAAAGAAGAGGTGAAAGAAAAAGAAGAAAGAGAAAGAGCAAAAGAAAAAGCACAGAAGCTTGGAAACAAGTAGATGGTGTCAGGATCTGGGTCTGCTGGCAAGAGGCAGCAGCAGGATATGGCAAGGCCAACATGATGACAAACACCAGGGCGTGAGTGAGAGGGAAGGAAGGGAGATGTTGCCATCGTGCTGACATAACCTGGCAAGGGGAGGCACGACCTGGGCACAGAGACCTACAGCTGATGCTCAAGGATGCATTTCACTGCGTAGCCATGTCGATCCCTGCTCTGATTTGATGGGGCCAAGAAGTGTCATCCATCCCCAGCCAAGGATGTGTGGGTTTTTTTTTTTTTTTTTTTTTTTTTTTAAGAGAGAAGGCTTCTCTCTAATCCATTGCTGTAGACATACTTAAAAGCTGTGGTCTGAAAATACAAGCTCAATTTCCAAACCAAATACAGTATTTTTAACACGTAGTGTAAAACTGTCTGCATGGTGGTGATTAAAAGGGTTTCTATATATATCTATATACACATATATAAATACACACACACATATATATATATCCACATATATATACACACATTTGGTATGTCTGGAACATTTAAAACTCTCAGTTGAGTAAAAATGCAAGGTTCTTACTTGAATCAGCAGACATTCATAACAATTAATGACTACAGCCAAAACCCCAGATGAATGAGAATAATGGAAAAATAAAAGCTTAATTTATATACTTTTCTGGTTTCTGGAAAGCAAACTCTCCCTAGGTGATGTTGGGAATAGTTAATTTGAAGAAGAATTTTGGGAGAGTGGGTTTCTGCTATTAGGTGAGGATGGGGAACCCTCTTATAAGTGGGTATGCGACTTCAGAAGAGATTCCCTGAGGGTTCAAGAAAGCTCAGCCACCCAAATAGACCTTCCATGGAAATGGAAGACATTCTTTTGCTCCATAAAATTTCCCATTGTATTTTTTCCATCACAGCTGATGATTTCAGAGAACAAGAATTTAAAATACTTAAAAACTCAAGGCCAGATGTGGTCTTAACCATGGATCAGACTTCATAGGTGTTGACTGAATGAAAGACCATAAAGAACCTATTAGAAAAATGTTTCAGGAGCAACTTCAGAAAGAAGTGGCATGATTGTGCTTGTTGGTACAGCTCCTGGTTCTACCATTAGCTGCTGAGAAAGATTTGGATGGATATTTTTTATTTATTTTTGCTTTTTCCTAGGCTATGATTAGGTTCTTGTGGTAGTGCTGGGATTTATTGTAAGAAGTATCTCTTTGACTGGAGAAGATGACAAGGACTTTTTATTGCAACACCCCTAGGTGTTGCAATACACCCCTAGGTGTAGGTAGGGTGCAGAACACCCCTACCTACACTTTGCTCCTCAGACATCTTCAAAACTCTCATCTTCTTCGTCAATAGACGCTACCTCTGAACTAACAAATAAACAGTCTAGGGCTGTTCTTTGGCCCTGAAGCCAGCTAGCATGTATAGTTCTCATCCATACTGCCAAATGAGCTTTCATCCTTCAGAGTTATCATAGCCACAACCATCCCTGTTGCTGGGAGCAGTTGTTGGCCCATGCCATTCCTCCAACCATGACCAGGCATTGCTTGGGAGGGTGCTAAGGCAGCTGAAGCTAGACCAGGATACTGCTAACATTTCAGTAGTATGGATGTCCATCAACCAGTGTCTGAGCTGGTGCATGGACATCTTTCGTTCATCTGGGTGGTTGTAGTCAGAGGGACTGAAGCATGGTCCCAATTAATTGCAGTACACCAAAGCTTGATATCTGCACTGCTGGGAAATGCGTCTTTTCATTCATATCCTAACTGTCCCAGATGATTAATAATGGAAGATGCATGACAGACATGGAAAACAAAGGTCAGAACTTGGGTAGCGCTATGGACCAGCACAGACTTCTTCCTTACAGTGTATTATTCTCCAGTGTTTTTCTTTTGTCTCATTAATAATGCACGTGTTACATTTGGATGTATGTGGACTTTTACCTGCAGGCAAGAAAGGGATGCTGGGCTTTCTTTTCCCAATCTCACATAAATCAAATGATTTCTGCATGGCCTCCCCTCCCTTCCCCTGCAAAGAGCTCCAAGAAATAAATTGCATTCTGAATAGCTTACAAGGCGAGTTACACAGGCACGTTTTGAATCCAATGAGAATACTCCTCAGCCTGGAAAACCTTCAGCTCTGCAGCAGAGATAGTGTTGCCCAGCGATGAGGTTTCTGTCACTCTGGCCTGGCTGTATAAGCCCTGATACCTGACTGCCGCCAGAAGAGGCAATTGGAAGGAAAGAAGGGAGTTTCCAAAAGCCATTTCCTTTGGGTGGCACTGATTGCAGGGAGTGAGAAGGGCTCTGCCTGCATCTCTGCTTCTTATGAAGAAGAGGTGAACCTTATGAAAGCAAGAGGGTTTCCCAAAGTCAGTATTTTGTCTGAACAGAGGGATATAAAAATTAGAAATCTCTATTCTGTTGAATGTTGGAACTAACACACATTGCAAAGTTTATCTTCCTGAGTCACCAAGTGGAAACCAAGCAAATGTATTCTACACAGAAAATCTGAAGACTCTGTAGGAGTCTTTTGTGCTGTAGGACTTATTTCCCCAGAGCTCCCTAACCAATAGCACTGAATGATGATTTCAAAAACAGGTTTAATACATCACAAGGGACTAGGGAATCCAACTGAGATATTCTGTATCCTCAAGAGAGAGTCTCTGAGGGTTTTGGGCGCTCATTTAGTTAGGTGATATAAGGGATATGGCCAATAATCTGAAGTCTTAGATTTCCGACTCTTCTTCTCATTACCAACATCTGTAATTTCTTGAGTCCAGAGAAAGAACACCTAGATGCTGCTTGGTGTGACACTTTTAGCAAGAAATCAGGTTTTCTTTATTCTCCTCTTATGCATGAAATATTCTTTTTTATTTCCTTTTCCTTTCTAGGGAGCTGTGAGATGTAGTCAGGCTCTCTGTAATTAACTTTGAGGAAAAAAAAATGTAAGTTGGAGAAAAGGCTGGAGGACAGGGAAATTTCAGCTGTTTCCAACAAATTAGAAATGACAGAAGATTTAAAAGAGGTATCCATCCCATCCACATAGTGAAGTGTAACTCATAACCAAGGCATTCAGCAGAAATGACAGCAAACTGCATAGAAGCTTTCACTAGAAAATGCCTCAGTGATTTTTTTTTCTGTAATTGATAAATGACAAAAAATATATCAGAATGACAGAAGTGTGGGAGTCTCTCTCTGTGTGACGAAGAAGCCTGCCTGTCTATGGTAGATCACCCATTGCTGGTGCACTAATCCCTGGCATCTGTTAGCTGGGTTCATGTTCTTCATTTCTTCTTCTCCAGTGGCAACACACCCATTGCAGTGTGGGGAACGCACCTAGATCTGATACAAAACCCTCAGATCCGAGCCAAGCACGGCGGGAAAGAACACATCAATGTGAGTACATATCCTGCACTCCACAGTAGGTTCAGGACAGCTCCAGTTCAGCTCAACAAAAAAGCTTTGGGGGTGGTGAAAGAAGGGCTGCCTAGCTTATTATGATGGTCAACTGAGCTATGCGGAAAGGGATGGCAGACTGAAGAAAGACCCTTAGTTCCTGATCAATTACAGATGTGTGTTATTGGAAGGGATCTCAGGAAATGTAGGCTAATTTCTGCGTCACTGTTTTTTAAGCAAGCAGATTTCTGATATAACATTGTTTCTGGCATTTGGCTGGGACCTGTGAGAAGAAAGATGGATTTTTTTTTTTTCTGTCTTTTTCAGTGCTGTCAGTGAAAGACCACCAACTCCTCTGCAACTCTCAGATTATGAAATTAATACCTGCTCTGCTTTAGCACTGTTCACCAAAGAATCACAAATCACTTCACAGACAGATATTCCCTAAAATTGCCAACTACCACATGAATAACAGTGAATCTGTGGTAGGTTCAAAAAGAGAATACAAGAACTTCAATGTCTTTGCACCCAGTCATGTTTTAACCTAGTAAATGAGCAACTGAGTGAACTGGTGGTCTTTACTTAGTTAAAGCTATTGCAGCAGAGAACATTGGACTTGATTTACAACAGGAATCTGACTTGGTACAAGTTACTTGTCTTTTTATTGAGTTGATCTAAAGCATTAGTAGCACTTGAGCTGTTCTGTCAACACTGGAGATACCAGTGAGATTTGGAGAAGAGTCTTCCATCAAGTACACCTGGTACAAGGGTGTTCTTTCCCCATAGAGCTGGGTGGTTTCAGGGGAGACTAGGGTGCATAGTGCTAGGAACCATTAAGCTCAGATCTTTAAAGAATGTTAATTATCTATTTCCTAATTGTTTTAAATGGCAGCTTCAATTATACAAAAAGCAGGTCTATGGCAAATTTGACATAGAACTTCGAGGTCTCCTAGTATCTACTTTCCAGTTTCTTCACCAGCCCAGTTTCACTTTTCAGGCAACCTGATGTCCAAAAGGGAATCTTAGCCAAAACTGAACTTTTGTTGCAGTTTTGGAGTGATCCCCAAAGTCTGAGAGATAATTGTGGAGTGGTCATGAAGCTTTTTGCTGCACAAAAAAGGGAAGAACTTTCTGTTTCCTGAAGGAAACAGATTAAGGGAAGATTCTGATGCCGTTCATCCCAGAAGCTGACTTTCCTTGGGATGGAAGCAGAGCATGACTGATTGCAGTTAAATTTGCTTCACTCTCCTGTCCCAGGGAAACTTTCCTAATCCCTTCCCAGTCTTGATCTCTTTCTGAGGATGAGGTATAATTTGAAGCAGAAGTGCATCAACTTGTATCATGATAATTATGAGGGTCTGTTCCTCACTGCCCTATGGCAGTATGTAGGCTAGTATTTCTTTGGGATGTATATGTACACCAGTAGGGCTAGGCGCATTTTTGATAAAAAATCCTTATGCTCGGTTTCTCTTTCCAGAACTGCGAGGTGCAGAACTCCACGGAGATGACCTGCCAAGCTCCAGCGCTGGCAGTTGACCCCAATCACCAATCTGAGCTAGCGGAGCGTCCAGAGGAGTTTGGCTTCATTCTGGACAATGTACAGTCCTTGCTGATCCTCAACAAAACCAACTTCACCTACTATCCAAACCCAGTCTTTGAGGTTTTCAATCCCTCAGGGATCCTGGAGCTGAAGCCAGGAAGCCCCATTATACTGAAGGTGAGATGGAGACTAAAGATAATGTCAAACATGTCTTGCCTTTTGTTCTGCTATATCTGCCAGGACCCCACTAACAACTGTGGTGTCCTGAACATGTTCCAGAGATTTATTTCTCTCATAAGATTTCACATATCGTCTCATTTGCATCCAGCAGGGTCTTACGAGAATCACCATCTGACAACATCACACCATTCACTTCCAAGAACCTAGCAATAGCCAAATGAATCTTTACACGTAATTACATCAAAAGTAAACTCCTTCTGTAACTAACTGTATGCAAACTAAATTTGCATCTGCTGCTGGTCACCAGAGAACATTTTCCACCACTGCAGCAGGACTGACAATAACATGCCCATGTCTATCTCTTCTTGGGGATTTTAGAAACTTTTCTCTCACCCTGGGCAAACCCCACACCAGCCCTTTGTCATTTATGTAAAACAGACTGCAAGAGAAAGAAGTAATTTTACGACTGAACATCTTCCTATCAACACTTGTACGTGGTGAATATGCAAAGAGATGATTGTGTATTCAAGAATACCTTTTCGCACATTTGAAAAGGGGGTATATTTTACTTGTCTGAATACATCCTGAGATGGTCTGTTTGTGCAGGACTTATCTGCAAAATTTCCCCATTAGTGCCAGAGAGAGACAAATAGGGTAGGCTCTTTTGACTGATAACAATTTGTAGCCATCCATATTGTCCTCTGCATCACTTTTCTAGATTGGCCATTCCTTGCTAAGTTAGAGAAGGGTGAACGAGGATTGCCATGTGTAATGTTAACACTTATGTCACAGGAGCAAACCAGAGGTGGAAGGCAAACTCTGATGTCATTTTTTTTGGTGGGGGTTGGGGTGTGATTCTTCTTTCTATTCAGGGCAAGAACCTGATCCCACCCGTGGCAGGAGGGAATGCCAAGCTGAACTACACCGTTCTAGTTGGTGAGAAACCCTGTGTGGTAACTGTGTCTGATGTACAGCTGCTCTGTGAGTCTCCAAACCTCATTGGAAGGCACAAGGTGATGGTAAGTGGTGCTTGAACCTCAGCCTTTTGGTCCTGGGCAAATAGAGGAACTGGCAGAGATCTCCTGGGCGTTTTAATCCCATTTGTCTTCCATAGATACCACAAACTTTATGGCCCCTTCTTGCTGTAAAATTCCCATTAGTCTTAGAAAAGTCACCTGGAGATCCTTATGGATAGTGAGGGACCTCTCATAATCCAAGTCCTTTAGGAAATCTTGCTTGTCTTCCTTCTTCATGCAGACTATGTGAAGCCCAGATGTTCATGCAAATTCATATATGTAACATATTCCCTACATGATGCACTACGTTAAACTCAATACTGTCCCCAACAATTACCAACATGCAGGTGGTTAAAATTTACTTTCACGCAGGAAAAAAATCAAGCAAGATATGGACTCTATCGGGACTGAAGTTTGAGGGTTTGACATCTGTATAACTTAATATAATCTATGCAATCTTCCTGGGTTGTATGAAAAATGACCATAGTGATTGCACTGGAGGGAGCTTTTCCTCCTCCCTCCTTTGATTTATGCACTCCTCCTTTACTTTCTTCTCAGTAATTTGCATGCCTCGGTGCTGTTGCTTGATAAACAGCACATCAGCAAAATCATCTGAGTTGTACAGAGCTGTGGGTAGAAACAACGCAGAGGATAATAACTGACATCACACATATGGATGATCAATGTTTCCCACTGCCCATCATCAGCTTTTTCCCACCTCTCTATTCCCGTTACAAAACTATAACTTATATATTTATTTATTTCAATGTAATGAGACTTTTACAGTTGGTGGAGATGCACTGCATGGGTTCTTTGAAAGAGAGTTTTCTGGAAACTTTTTGAAAACAGAGAGCTCATGGTAACCATCCTGCATCCTGTTTGTGACTACTGCTCGTGTGTTGAGAGACCTTGTATTGGCTACTTAGCTTCTCTGTGCCAAAGTCTGTCATCTGGGAAACAGAGATAATAATCCTTCTCAGCTATGCAAATATACTGCGGCTCTTGTTTCATTGTGAAACACATTAAGACACTCCAAGAGAAGCAGTAATGAAGTGAGAGATTTTTTTCTCTGTGAATTCCGAGTGTTTTTAACATGGCAATATACGTCCATGTGTATCATTCTCCTTCATGTAATTAAACATACGGTTAGCCAGAGATTGATAAAGCCAATGCTGGAGAGAGAAAACCCAAAGTCAGGTGAGCAGTAATCAGGCCCTTAGAATCAGGGAAGGGTGAACACAGAGCCAGACTTTATCAGCTGTGAAGACTTTCCTGTTCCTGCAGCTTGGGACACGTCAAGTCAAGTCACAGGAAAAAAACAAAATCCTTTTTCTGGGGGGAGATTGTTCAAACAAGAGCTGCTGTTAGAAACTTGATGATATGATTTTGCTGAAGCCTGTTAGTGAGCATTAGTGTTAGGAGTAAGTTACAGATTTGTCTTTAAATAGCAAGCACTGAGGCAACTCTTTGACAGTGTCTGGGCTGAGAACCAAGCACAGAAGGTTACCTGTGGTGGAAGCCAACGTTTGAAGATGGACTTTGCATCTGGAATTCACCAGGACAGCTGGGTTGGGAAATGCCTCCTCCAGCATGACAAATCATTTCTGTTGCTTGAGCTGGTACAAAACGTCTCCCTGTGTTTCCCATGAATGTCACTCTGATGTCAGAATAATTGACAGGTAGCTCTCCCAGGTCCTCTGCCTGCTTCTGCCAGTGATTCACTGTGTGACCTTGAGCAAATTGCTTAACAAACCCTTTCTTGCAAAGTGATGTGGCCTAGATCTGAGAGAAGGGACTATGGGACTGACTTAACCATTGCAATGCTGAGTTTATTTTAAGGGAAGGAACACTTAACAAAATACATATTGATGTCACCATATTACTGCACTAGTTCAGTTGTCTTTTTTACAATGACAGCGTTAAGACGAAAAAAAATACAAAAAAAGGACAGAGGCCAGCAAAAATCCACTAAAAACAAAGACAAGTGAAGAAATACCAGAGAATAGGAAGACACATGAGTAACTAGTAGAGAAGATCTGAATAAAAAAAAAGAATGGGGCTGAGTGTGGGTATTTAGTGTAAGAACATATATCTGGAAAAGTTATTCTGTATAATATAGTGAGTGGAGAGGTGGTCAAATACAGCAAAAAGCGTTTAGGATGCAACTCATCTCATCTTAAGGCCACTACTTACATTTGGTCAGGGCAAAAACAGAGTTGTGGTAGCCTCAAACAAGCATCACCTAGCAAGATTACTGTTTGGGGGAGTGCTCGTGTTTGTTAGAAAAGGAGGTTCCCAGCAGACTTGCCTCAGCAGAGCTTTTTATCCTGCATGCAGCAGCACTGTCTGCGGTTTTCTTTTTGGTTATTGAGAGCACAGCCAACTTGTCCCAGACATTGCACAGAGACCAGGGAACCTCTCGGAGTTCACAGAGAGCACACAGTTGTCTTCTGCTCCCTGCCCAGCTGGGGACTATCTGAAGTCACTTTACCAATGGGACAAACCCAAGCATGTGGTTAGGAGAGGAATTGCAAAGAGCACAGGCCGGGCTCTGGGAGGTATTTTTATATTTTTTTTCCTATCCCAGTGGCTTCCAGATAGTTTTCAAAAGCAAATTGTCACTCTGGGATTTCTGTTTCCCTCTGCCCTGAGTACTCCTGTGTCAACTGCCCACTTTTGATGTCCCCTCTCCCATAATAAAGTTAAGACCTATCAGGTCTTGCCCAAGAGCTACATGGCCTGTGTGTATGTTGGGATCAGGGTGGTGCAACACAACATAGTCATTCAGGGGAAGGGATGGAAAACCTAAGTAACTGGACTTGGTAACGTTTGTCTCACTGAAAGCGTTATACTGATCTGTTTCCTGTGTTCTCTGCTACCAGAACTGATTTTACCTGGAATTTCAGGTGTTTTCAGCCATTCCCCATCCAGGTATTCATACCCTGTTTATCTTGTGAGACAAGCTAATACACATATCGTATTGTATTAGTTTGTCTTGCACAACAGTCTTAGCTGGGAGATTCCTCTGTGTTTCTGCTCATTTGGGAGTTTTAATGCAGTAGTTTAATGCAATCTGTTCCCTGCCTTCACTCCAGGCTCGAGTAGGAGGAATGGAGTTCTCCCCAGGGATGGTCTACATCTCTCCAGACAGCCCGCTCAGCTTGCCAGCTATTGTCAGCATTGCTGTGGCTGGTGGCCTGCTCATCATCTTCATCGTGGCTGTGCTGATTGCATATAAGCGCAAGTCCCGAGAGAGCGACCTGACCCTCAAACGTCTGCAGATGCAGATGGACAACCTGGAGTCCAGGGTTGCACTGGAGTGCAAAGAAGGTAGGATGGAGAAGGAAAGCTGAGGAAAACCTTTTCATTTGCATTATGTGTTTTATTTTTAAAGAGAGCCTTCATATGGAGAGGTCAAATAGAGGTTCTTCTGCCCTGAAATATCACATAAGTGATTTATGGTTAGTTTAGCCCACCAAATATGAATTATGAATGTTTATATAAATATGAAAGCTTAGCTCATTTCAGGTACAAAGTGTATCAGTGTTCATTGTAGAGAGGAATCAGCCACAAAACTTGGAGTCAAATTATCACCAAAGAACACTAGGGTTGAACCCTTTGGGAGTTCACCCTAAACTCTTTGAGTTTAACTCTAGCCTAGGTCTGGCTTTGCCCAGAACCAGCTTTGCCATCCTAACTGCATTTGCTAAGTCCAAGGGTAGCCTTGGCCCTTGACCTTGGGGAAAGGCTGCACTTTTCTACCTTTTTTCCTCACATGTTGCTTCTCCAGTCATACCCTAATCTCAGTTTTCCCAGGACACATATGGGTCTGAGGGCCTTTCTCATCACGATGAGTGAGAACTGTACTGTCATTGCTACATAAATGGGTCATTTTTGTACCAGCTTTTGCAGAACTGCAGACGGATATTCATGAGCTAACAAGTGACCTAGACGGAGCCGGGATCCCTTTCCTCGATTACCGAACTTACACCATGAGGGTGCTTTTCCCTGGCATTGAAGACCACCCAGTCCTGAGGGATCTAGAGGTACAAAATCAACATCTACAGTTGCTGGGTCATCTCATTCCTCTCTATTCTGCCCTGAATGCAAGTGATGTCATGTTATGAACATGGTGTTTTACAATGCTTTGTCTTACCAGAGGAAAACAGCACCTCATAAAAAGTCTGATTGAGAAGGGGATGATGATTGCTGCTGTCTTAGATGTTAAGTTCTGGCATGCTGCTCGATCACTCACAGTTTCAGAGAGTCCCACAGATTTGTGTACACTAGGTCCACCATATACTGTCCCTCCTATGTCTCCAACCTCTTGGGGTTTGCTTTTGAAACTGGTTTTATTAGTTGCAGCTAAAAAGGTGCCTGCGAAAAGGAATCAAAAGAGAGTTTTGGAGCTGTCTGTGTCATGACAGCTTTGCTGATCGTGACATTACCCAGAGATTCGTTACCTGGGTACACCTATAAAAATGATGGACAGTCACCAGAGGAGGTTTGCATTTGCTGTTCTCCATAGCTGCAGGTCTCTGTGGCTTGCAAGGAGTTCAGGAACCCACCTCATCTCTCTGACCACATATGCTCATATGTTCCTCCAGCACCCCCAATCAACAGAGGCAACAATGGGAGTTTGGGGAGAAGTTGCCCACTAATGCAGAGGTCTGCACATTGCCTGCATTAGCTTGCTGGCAACAGTGAGTTTGACAGGCCTCGGGTGAGTTTTTGCTGAAGGCCTTCTCTGCTGCAAAGCTGGTTCAAGGCTTGGCAGGATGGACGGGTTCTGTTCTAGGGATATCTGGGTTGGGCTATACCATGGCCAAGACCAGGGAGGTCCTTGGCTGAACTCTCTGCAAAGCCTTTGGCAAACTCTGCACTTCAGAGAGTCTTTGGCATGGGCTACTGAGAAACTGCCTGAGGCCAGGGCTGCAGTTAGCTGGCAGAGCTGAAGAATAAGAGCTGGCAGAGGCAATACCATGCTTTGCTGGCCATGTAATTAGAGGTGCCTGATATTCTTTGCTCCTTTTCTTCAGGAGGGCCAAACTACATCAAACTATATAGGAAGAACCATTAAAAAAACTGCCTGAGAGCAGTACTGAGGAGGCCAGCCACTCATGAGCAAGTAAAGAGAAATGGTGAGGTCTTGTGACGATGGATAGGAGGTTGTATTACACAGGAACTATCGTAGGGGTTGAATTTTGAGGTAAAACTGGGGCTGCTTTCACTCAAGAAGAGTACAGTTTCACAGAGTTGAAGAGAGGAAGGGTGATGAATTCCTCTCTCGCACACATCTGTGCACACACACACACACACACACACACACAAGCTCTTTCATCACACTCAGGGACCATTTCAGCCCCTCTATTCACTAACTACAATCAGATAAGTAGAGTCTTCCCCCTGCAGTTTTTACCATGTTTGTGCCCATATACAGATACAAGTGGAGAGATATAACACACAAAGGTTTTGTCAAGGTCACTGAACCTTAAAGAAAAAAAATCCAGCTCTTATGAGTTAATATTTCAATCTGTCATCTTTGATCTCTTCTTCTCATTTTTTTTTTCATACGTCTTTCTATCCCTCCCTTACCTCCCAATATTCTGTAAAGCTTTAACTGTGCTTTCAGTTCCAACATTTTTGGCTGCTGACAAAGCAGGAAAGGCAGCTTTCATTCTGTTCTCTGCTAGCACCTGTAAGAAGATAAAACAAACAAACAGCAATAACAAAAACAAAACAATGCCAAGAATTACTAGCCCAGGAATTCTCACTCATACTATTTATTGGGAAAAGGCCATAGCACAGAGTTTCAGTGAGCAAGTCTTATTTATTAGCTTATTTGCTAATTAACTGCTTCAAGATGCAGTACAAAATACTTGAGTTATGTTTTTCTTTCTTCTTTTTAATTCTCTGTAATAACCTAGGGGTAGACAATATTAAATGTTCAAGGAAGTGAACTAAAAATGATTATTAGCAGGATGGGCTGTAATGTTTTTTGTTGGCTGTCTGTAGTTATTTAAAAAGTAGTATTATTTGCTATATGCAAAAAGAGTTAAGATCTCTAATTTCTGGAACAAAAAAGTAATGACCCCGGAAGCAGCCTTGCATTACTTGGATATTTAAGCACACAAACTTGTTTTGAGCAGAGATGTCAAAGCTGGATGAATAATGACACGCACACACATCCGTGGCATGTGTGCTCTGTGGTGTAGCTCTCCAGCATCCGGGGAAGCTTTTTGAGGGTCTGAGACAGCTCCAGCAAGAGTGAGGAATGAGTCTGGGGTTCTCCCATTAGGGCTGCACTGGTGCAGCAGATCAAAGGATGGAGTACACCCATGGCTCCATTCTTGTCCAGAGATAGAAGGATGGGGCATGGTAGACACCTCTGTAGATAGAATGGACTCCAAGGTCCAGGCCCGAAATCCAGTATAAAAGATGATACTTCATCATTCTTTCACAGGAAGGTACCAGAGACTCATCAACTTCTCTGTCTCTAAACCATCTGATTTCCCAAGCACAGGGGTGAACTACATATCCTTCTGCCCAAAATATGACCCATCTCTGTATCCTGTTCTCTCTACTTCAGACTAATACACAACTCCATGCTCACCACCTCTTTCCCTCCTCAAATCAGGACCTGACTCTCAAGTCCTCTTACCCCATGCATCGTCTTTTTACCTCTCCCAATTCCTTAAGGCAGAACGCCAAACCTGTCCCTGCATTATACTTTCCCTGCATTAGGGCAGATACTGAAGGACAGCAGATGTGTGGAAACTTGCTGGAACAAGATGATCAGGAGAGGTGGATAGGTCGGACTGACAAGAGTCCCAAATAACCCAGTACTTTCAGCATTGACTCAGACTTGTTTACTGATCTAAGCAGAATCCTTGCAGAGAAGAAAGGGTGTTGGAGCAGACAGAGTGAGACTTTGATCAGAATGCAATAAAACCACAACGTGGCATGATACCACATCCATCACTAGCTCTTTTTGCTGGATGTACTGTTCAGGGAGGTAAATGAAGATTTGGAAAATAACATGACCTTTTCACTCAATGATGTGTGGATTCCTTTCTTTCTTACAGGATCCTCCTGTGGGGAAAAAGGAAGGATTCACCTTCCTTATAGATTTGAGACCAAAAAAAAAAAAAAAAAAAAAAAAAAAAAAAAAAAAAAAAAAAAAAAAAAAAAAATGAAACAAAGTAAAACTTCATTATTTGTAGCAACTTTGCCTTTTCCCTGTCTCAGACTTTACTATTGCTCCATGTTAAAGTCTATGGTTACATAGTCTATTGTTACATAGGTTACATAGTACATGGAGAAACTGGAAGGTTGAGAGCAGAGAGGCAGAAAAGGGAAATTATGATCTATTTGGAAGTGGCGTGACCGCAGTCAGTGAGGGGATGATTTGACCTCCTTTTCTTCTTGTGCAGGTCCCTGGCTATCGTCAGGAGAGGGTGGAGAAAGGCCTGAAGCTTTTTGCCCAGCTCATCAACAACAAGATATTCCTGCTGTCCTTCATCCGCACACTGGAGTCCCAGCGCAGCTTCTCCATGCGGGACCGTGGCAATGTGGCCTCGCTCATCATGACTGTGCTGCAGAGTAAGCTTGAGTATGCTACTGATGTCCTCAAACAACTTTTGGCTGACCTCATTGACAAGAATCTGGAGAGCAAGAACCATCCTAAACTGCTTCTCCGGAGGTAAGCAATTCCAGAAGCCTGCCAATCTCTTGCATGAGAGCCCCATAGGGCTGGCACAAAGCAGTTTGTAGAGCAGGGTGAATAAGGCAAGTAGGACTGAATGCATGTTGAATTTGCTCTCCGTTACTGACTCAGCAAAATCTGGTATCATTTAGAACTTCTCCACACACAATTCCTTCCTGTAAAGGACACTGCTCTTCTTTCCTGAAATCCTTCCCTTTCAATAAATGTAACCAATGGTCTTGCTCCATTTCTTCCCCAATCCCTAAAGCAATCTATGATTCAATGTTAAACAAATAAGTCCTCTGATTTTTAATGTGAATCTTCTAGAAAGGGTAGCAGGAGCAGGAAAAGCCTCATAGTCCTCCTATGGGAGAGGTCAATAAGTCATTAATACTTCATTTATACCTATGTTTCCTTTTGACCTGAATGCCTCCAATTGTATCTTGTAGGACCCATATCCATATAAGAGAGGTGTTATTATAGTCTGGTGTGTGTGGGGGGAACACCTGCCTTCTCCTGCCTGGGTCATAGACTGCCCTGTCATGTATGTTGTTGCTGACAGAACAACAGATGAACAGTCTTCTTCAGCTATGTGATCTCCTGCCTCTCCCTGTGCACTGACTTTGGAAGCTGGCTGAAATCAGGAGGCAAAACTGATAAGGGCAGTAGAAATGGTTTCATAAAGAGCACAACCCCAGCTTAGTGCTTCTTAGCCACTTCTAATGTCTCAACTCCAGGGCTGTGGAAACTCTTGAATTACAAGGGTACTTCTACTGCTCTGTAACTAATATACTTTCCCTGCCTAGGGAAATGCTGCATCTTCTCCCTTTAGGATCACACTCAGTTTTTCCTCCCCACAGCCTGAACCAGCCTTTCTGATTCAACTCAAGACTCTAAGTAAAACTACTGGCTTCAGATTTCCCCCGGCATCACTGACAGGGGATGGATGGCTTTGCACTGCTCAGATCTATCTTTGAGGGGTTCTGTGCTGATTACAGTGGATGTCTCAGGCAGGACAGAGGTCTGCCGTGCCTGCTGGGAGGGTTTTTATCGGGCACACAGCCCACCACGGAGCACCAGCAAGAAGAGTAGCTGCAGGCACCTCTTGGTACACAAGGCAGCAAAGCCAAGGCAGAAAATGGATTTTGCTTTGGTGTCAGTTAATTCCCTGATGTAATTTCAGGCTTACAGCCTGGCTGGCATCCTCCCATTTGTCATTCCATGCAATTCCTCTCTGCGCATCTCAGATTGACTCCTTCCAAGTCTCCCCTCTCTTCATTTTCCCCTTTCTCCATTTGTTTTTCTTCCAAAGCCTTTTATCCCTGTCTTCTCTTGAGCACCCCATTTTCCCTATTTTCCCTTCCTCCAGCTCTCTCATCACTCATCCTCTTTGCTGAAAATGCCATTCGGCCTCTGGGAGAAAAACAGGTATACAAAGAAGCCACCTCCACTGTGCAAGGTTTGAAAGTACAAGGTGAAGTTAGTTTAGTTTCACTCTCTTTTGTTTTCTCTGAAACGGAGTCACTGGTCTGACCAGCACTGAAACAGGGCCCCGTGGGAATAACTTAATGCTTTGCGTTTCAGGTCTTGGTCCTAGTCTCCCAGAGTATTTATTTGGACCAGATAGATTCAACCGGATGCTTCCTCTTCTTCCTTGTGATGGAGGGGAATCTTCCAAAATCCTTCTGCAGTTTTGGTCCATGGGATGTTGACAGGGGGAGGTTCCTGGTTATTAAGATTTTCCTGCTTCATCTGTGTCCAAGGGTTCATCCCCATATTATATCCAGCCTCAAAGGGATCGAAGTTGCCAGAACAGGGATCAACAGCACAGCAGGGTGTTGAGCGCTTTTCCTCATTGTGATACTGGGTTTGCACCATGTGATTGGTCTCAAACTTGGGGTGTCACACCAAGCAGTGCAGGAGAATACCTGCCTGAGTAGCATCACTGTGTGAGGAGCTCAGACCAGGAGCAACACGGGGAGTGCTGGACTTAAAGACTATATGGTGAGCAAAATGGTGAGGTGATCCTGACTGAGGAAAATACAGAGCAAAAACACTTGTTCAGACAGAGGCAGGCTCTAGACAGTCATGGCAATGATCACTGCAGACAAAGTAAGTACAGGAAAAACATTAATGCCTTAGTGAACTGGGGCCATGTCACCTCTTTCGCTGCAAGCAGGAGAAGAAGAATGATGACTAACACTGCTATTATTCACCACCCTGCCATTCCCACCATCTAAGTGAGATGTGCCCACAAGAATAGAGAAATCCCTATGGAAACCAGGCTAAAAATCAACCACATTTAGCTAGGGAAAGGACAGTCACTTGTTCTATGTCGCTGTAACAGGGCACTGCTTTCAGGCAAGGTCGTTGTGTGTATGTCAGCATAAAACTTGATGCAAACCCTTCAATTTGCAACACTCGGGCTCCAGAGGAAGAAAGATTGGCTTCACGATGGAGAACTAGGGAACCTAGAAACCAGCTTTATTCATCCAAGAAGGATTTTTGCTCTGACCTTGAAGATGCTGGCTGCAGGCACTTGCAGGAACAAGACCAGAGCATGCACGGAAGTCAGCATGGATTATACTGTCCTACTGATGTCCAAAACAACTTACGGATCTGAGTTGGTCCTTCTGTAGGGAAAACTAGCCCTGAGGATTGGAGAAGGATTTTTGCCTGCTGAGGAGAGAGCATTACAGGAGTAGCTATGTGCAGGTCTCCCTTTCCCTGATTGACACACTGGGGAATATAATCAATTGTTGCAACTTGCAAAGGAACGGACTTCAGTGTAACGCACCAAAGACGTTTTATTAGAGCATCAGACAAAGCTTATATACTATATTATCCCGCATACAATACCTTATATGTCTAAAAGCATGCGAAACACAGCTACTAAATATCTAAAGGCTTATATTAAAACTGTCCAAACAGCTTCTTGGTCATGTAGCAGCCGTTTTTCACTCCTTGTTAGTTGGTAGAACATCCGTGCTGTCATCCTTGAGGTTGGTTATCTACTAACAAGATGTCTGGCACTACTGCCCTTGAAGCAGGCCTCCACAATCATTGACAGATTACTATTTTTTTTTCAGTAGTTTAGATATCTTGCATACATCCGTCTTAAGTTTTTGCAGAGTTCATCTTTCAACTCAGTCTCTAAGCCTTTACAGGAAGCAAAGGAATACTGATACCTTTTAACACTTCTGCATATATCTGCAAGTTGCTTCTGGGCAGGAAGATGGACAAAATTCATTCTCTGACCAAATCCTTTGGCCAGACCAACATGACTAATTCATTTCCTATCCTCTTTTTCTCCTGGGCTGATTTTAGGACAGAGTCCGTGGCAGAGAAAATGCTCACCAACTGGTTCACCTTCCTTTTGTACAAGTTCCTCAAGGTAAGGGAAGCTGCATGCCCAGATGAACAGCGGTTTTTTGCTTTTCTTGGTGAGGTTTAGCTGGGCCCAAAACTTTCCAGTCTAATGAGTGAGGGCCTTTCTCCTGATTCAGGAAGAACCAAGAGGGATGGTTTGGGATGAAAGATGAATAGATGGGAAAGTTTTGAAGGTCCCTAGAAGGTAATTCCAGTCACTCTAATATCAGGTTCCCGTTTTCAGCTGAAAGGAAAGGATACAAGGAGGTGACTCTCTAAAGCACTGCTTTTATAATAGGCTTCTCCTGCTCCCCCCAGCAACTTGTCTTCTTGCCTTAGCCTGAGCAGGGGCCTGATAAGGCCAAGAGACAGGCACACAGAAGCAATATGCTCCTGGCAGATAAGATAATTAAGTGGCAGACAGGTGTACGCACTGAGAAAGGGGCTGCTTCACTTCAGATTATTAACTGTTTTTTTGCCGAGATTTGCACCAGAGGTAAATGACCTCACTCGCTGAGGTGGGACAAACCAGTAAGGTGGGGAGAAGAGGAGGAAGGACAGAGAGTTAAGAGAGAAGGGAAACAAGACGAGATAGCACAAGAGGGGTGCGTGGCATAGGTCAGTGCAGAGGAGAGGCCAAGAAAGCTGTGGGAAGGAAGAGTGGGGATATCACAAGTGAAGACAGGGAGGAATTAGGGGAGGGGGTGCTTAATGGGTTATGCCTCTGGGTTCTTTGCAGCTGTCCCAAGTTGGGACACAAACAACTGATATCACCAAAGCAACCACATGGACACAGCGACACATTTCTCCCCTGGGTCATGGAGCTGCTCCTGCCGGAGCATCCCTGCTTGCTTCCAGAATGGGAGAACCTGGGGTGACTCTGTGCCCAGGCACCCTGGATGGGGCAGCAGTGGTCCCTCTACCTGACAGCACTGCCTCTGGGTCCTTTGAGGCTCATCCCACTACCTGCTCCACTGCACTGCTCTGACCCATCGGTAACAACTTGGGACGCTTCTGTGGGTCTCTGCCAACCCCAGAATTACCAGATACCCTTGGCCTGTGCAGTGGCACTCAAAAGGGCTGGTTTCACTCTGAAGAAGTGGGGGAGTTACCCTGGGGACAACAAGTGTTGTTTTGGGGACAATCCACTAGTATGTAAGAAGAAGTCAGGAGAACTTGGTGGAGTTGAGCATTGACTCCATGTGTGGAATAGACTAATTCCCATTGACCTACCTGGGTAGCTTGGGTAGCTTGGAGTTGGCAATCACTGAGATGCTTTATGGTTAGTTGTCTTGAAAGTCTTTTCCAACCATAATGATTCTATGCTACATAGTTGGGACTCCAGGTTTTCACCTCTGCTCCTCCTACTTCACCTGACTCTTGTCTCTTCCACCCCTTGCAGGAGTGTGCTGGTGAACCTCTATTCTCCCTCTTCTGTGCCATCAAGCAGCAGATGGAAAAGGGTCCCATCGATTCTATCACCGGGGAAGCCCGATACTCTCTGAGTGAAGACAAGCTTATCCGACAGCAGATTGATTACAAGACACTGGTAAATGCTTTGAGCATACTCTTCTATGAGTTCTGCAGCCCCTTCTAGAAAACGACATTTCCAGAAAATAAGACAATGATGGCCATGCTGCCCTTCGGGGACACTTCCATCTTGGTGCCCAGTAACATAACTCTGCTAAGGATCCACTGGTAACATCCTGTAAGACATCAAGATTTGTGGCTGAAGCTTGCAAAGCAAGTTTGCAAAAGGTTTTTGAAAAGATGACTGCTTCCAAATTATTTCTGTGTTGCCATGGCCAGAGTATCACTGTCCTTGCAAAAAGCAGCATCAGGACCATCTTTTGTGCTTACTAGTGGACTTATGGCATTGCTTCACAGACAGATTGAATAATCTAAGTGATAATAGGTCAGTCCATGGCTGCATCTGGAAATGCAAGGCCTTGTCCTTGAGCGGCCAGTGGAAAATGCCTGGTATACAAAAGACAGTATGAGAGAGGCAGGCACGTATTGATATACCCTGAGAGTATTTCCTAGCCTTCTGCAACCTGCAAATCAGACTCTACCCAGGCCAGATGTGCTATCTTTGTATTTAATAGCCCTTAATGGATACTTCTGCTACAAATTTGCCTAATTGCTCTTTGGACCTATGTAAAATTTTATCAGTGACATTAATTTGTTGCGTGGAATTACGTAGTTTAACAACACCCTGGAACAGAGGTAGCTGGGCCTAGCTAAAGATTCCAGAGACAGTTAAAATTAAGTCTAATGACAGTTATTATTGTCTAATATCCAATACATGCTCAGTTTGAGGACTTTCAGTTTTCAGATTTAGGGAGCCCAGAACGGTCTGGAGGACCCCTTAGCAAATAGAGTGTGGAAAGTGGAGGAATTTGACTTTTTATTTCTTTCTCAGCAAAAACTGGTCTGCAGTGTAGCCTAACAGGAGTACACTTTCTGCTGGCAGCTTAGGTAGTATTAGCAGTCCGCGCACAGCAGTGTGCACCTTGTTGTGTGTTTATTGCCAGAGAAGAGAGAGGCCTTCTCCTCTGGCAGGCTGCACAGGCTGTTCCAAACTACTGCCATACTTGAGGCAGTTTGAAGTTCTCTCTTCAAATATCACTTTTAAGGTGATATTGCATTGCAGTCTCCTCCCTCTTTTTTTTTTTCTTTCTTTTTTTTTCTGGCGGGGGAACTGCTTTCTGGAGAAATTCATGGAGGGAAAAGCCTTCTGCCCAGGGCATCTTGTGGAGAAAGAAAAGCTCCAGAGAGGAAAAAGAATGCTAAAGGAGCTGTTATGCTGGGAGGTAGAAGGAGATCAGAGAGTGAACACTGGACAGAGAGCTGAAGCAGGGTAAACATGAAGACAGAAGGAGCATAGACTGTAAGCAAGAGAAGTGGGTGATTCTCCTTAGGACACTCATTTCTAGGCGATCAAAATCCTTCAACACCCCTTTACAAAGGGCAGTTAGTTACGAAAATACTAGCAATCATTTCCAAATTAGTACAACATTTAGTTGATAATAGCAATAATAAGGATTAATAATTTAAACCTCTAATTTAAACAAAACACCTCTAAATATCTATATCTTTGCTCTGGTGTGATGGTCAGTGTTTCACTGTCTCTCTGGGTCCTGGGAGTAAAGACACCAGTCTTGTAGAAAGAAAAAAAGTAGAGATTGTTGATGTAAGTCATCACCCTGAGGTCCTCACCAGGAGGAGGGTGATGTCCATGACATGGTTTCCTCCTCCCCAGTCGTGGGTCCCTCTGGGATGTTTTCAAACCCTAATCTTAGAAATCTCAGAACATGCTATTGGTTTATCTTCTGATTTTAGGTGTACCTTCAGCTGGGGAACCTTCATCTCACTTAGCTTTAGATGTCATTAAAAGCCATGTGTCCAGGCAATTTTAATTCATCGACCTGTCCTACATTCTAGCTCAGATGGGCTAATTCATTATCTAGAAATAGCTGTTTTTTCTTCATTGGCTACAAACCAGACTCATAAGCTTTGATCAGAACCAAGTCTAATGGGGGGCATACTTTACTTCTAAATACGAACAGAATTTGATTTCTCATATTAAAAAATAGGGCTTGCCTGTTAAATCAGCAGGGTAGTCCTCTTTTCTGTTCCATATGGTTGTCTAGCAATTTGGAAGCCTGATCTTGCATGGAGAAACAGAGCAAAAGAAAGAAAAATGTGGACACAGAGCGATTACTTTCACCAAAGGAAATCCCTCCGATCCTTTTAGGCTTGATATAAAGCAGACAGCAAGAAGGGTAGTAATTATACATCAGTCTGAACAAAGCTCTTCTCCATTCACTCTGTGTTGTTTGATGTTAATCAGCTCTCCCTCTTACATCTCAAGAGCAGACAAATATATCCCGATAGGAATCTTAGCAGATTTACAGAGATCAGCTTCGGTGAAAGAGATTAAGAAGAGGCAGAATATGAATAGGACTATTCTTCCTTTTTGCCTCTCTTCATTTCTGTTTTATTTTTTCTCTCTCCTCCCTTACTTAAACAGGCATTATTCTGTCATCTTTTGTTAAAAAAATATATTATAATGATTATAAGACCTGATTCAATTTTTGTTCGTAGTGTAAGAATTTCATGAATGTCTCCTGTTCCCCCCAAACTCATCCAGTCAGCACTATGTATTTGCAATACTTGTGGCTAAAATTCATTGAGTTGGTCATGTTTCATGAGTACTATGTGCCAGCTGGTTGCTTGACAGAATTAAATCTCAGTTCCAGCAATGAGGCCATTTATTGTTACTAGACCATACAGACAAGGCCAGGGCTTGTTTTCGGGCCAGGCTGGGGAGTTGTTATGCTTTACTCTTCTTTAATTCTGACCAAATATTTTAAGATGATTTTGACTGTGACTTAAATGAAAAGCAAATCAAAGAAATGAAGTGACTTGCCCAAGAAAACAAAAGGAGGTAAAATAGTTTCAGATGTCTGGAATTACTGATTTTAGACTACGTACTTCGTGAAACTTAGATTGTTTTGGGTAGTTTTAGATAGTTTGGGATGTTTTAGATAGTTCTCTCAAATGAGATAGATCTGATTTGTGGTCTGCCCAGTCCTACATTTCTCCTTAGGAAGCATCCTTCAGTGGACTAGGGTCTCTGCGTTGTATAATTTGTGTACATGCAAGGAATTGCATGTTTATTTTGGGAGATTTCTCAAATAAATGTGTTGCAAACCAAATGATGGAACTTCTCCTGAGCCACATACCTCAGAGAAGCACTCTCTGGTGCTAATGTCTTCTCCAGCAGCGAATGCTCATTGTCTTTGGTCTTGCAGTGCTATTAAAAACCTATCCAGATTACCCTGTCTCTGAAAGACAGAAAGTTCTCATCCCTGTTGATCACCACCTGCCTTTGCAGAATCCATAACTTTTTAGCCATTTGCCATCTATATGTAAAAAAACCTTACTTTCTAATGCCACTGCTCAGCAGTCATTGGGAGATGAAAAACCATCCATCTCCTGCATCAGCTTAATTTCTGTTGACACAAATAATGCAGTTGAGCAAAGGCCTTGATGTGTATCGAATGCTATCAAGAATATTGGATAATTAGTGCTTCGGGGTAGCAGACAGGAGCTGCCCAATACATCTTGTCTTGGAGTTTCTGGCATGCTCTGTGTGGTCCCTGCACACCTCAGTGGTTCAGGTGCAAGAAGCCTAATCAGCTTCTCTCTCTTGACATCATACTCCATCATGGATAAAGACTCTTTGAGCTGTCTGTGTTTAAAGTTTTTGGGGGGAAGTTTTGGTGGCAGGGAGGAAGCCAGTAAGAAAATGTTAAAAGGTTTCCCATGTTTGGCCTCTTTGGCAGTCCTTTTCCTGCTTGATCTCTGCCAAGCCTTTGCCAAGGAAGATATGCCTGTTTCCAGGACAGACACAGATTTGGTGGCAGAAAGTTCAAACACTGCTTGAAGAACTCAAGAATCGGGTCCTCCAAACAAGTAACCCCAAACCATGCCACTATTATTTAAATGTCAGTATTGCACAGTAGCAATCTGTTCAGTTGCACTAGGCTTTGCATGTCTATATACTCAGAGACAGCTCTTGCCTAGGAGGGCTGGCAGGGGAAAAATGCCCATGGATGTAGAAAAAGGTCAATAAGCACTGATCCAGTGAGACAGCATGCCCCAAGATCACACACAGTCAGTGGGAGAGCAGGGCTCAGAGATTCCCAGTCTGCTCATTTCCAGTCCTGCCCTTTTCCATGACTGATACCCTCTTTGTATCACTTTGACAGAGGCTTCAAGGCCAAGTGCTGGTTTCTTGTCAATGGCCAAACCACATTTTCAGCATCTCCTTGAAGATCACTGATGACTCCTGTCCCCTTCATCCACACTGGAAGCAGTTCCCAACAGGGCTAAAGGGCAAGGAGGCAATATATTTAGGAGGTCAGCATCTTACGGATTCCCTCCAGCTCACTAGCCATCACAGAGGTCTCCTTCCCACTAGCTGGCACCAAAACTTGTGTTGGGCAGCATAGCAGGAGCAATGGGATAAGACTTGTGTCTTTCACTGTTTGCTTTAAGGAGTGCCCAGGGCAAAAACACAGGCTGAACCTTGCATTTCAGTGAGAATGGAGCTCCTGAAGTCCACTAAATTACTAGGAGGGACACAATGCTTAAAGGATGTTTTCTCCTGGTCAGTTCCTATCAAGGACAATCTATGGAAAACCAGGAGGACCAGTATAACTTCTGGGTGGTTTCCCTCAAGGGTGGAGTAAGAATCTCTCCCTTGCAAGCATCTCAATTTGATGAGGAACTTCAGTCTGCTAAGTGGTGACAGATTTTCAGTCTATAGGATAAGGACAACCTCTACAGACCCCCGTGAAAAATTTAGAAGAGAAACTTTTTTTGTGTGTGTGTGCTGCTCCTTGCAAAATTCCAAAATCTTTGTAGTGAGAAAAGTTCAGGGATCCTCAAGAGAGCTTTTGGAAAACACCATCTAAGAGCTGACATGAAATCTAGGCCTTATCTGTCAAAGCCCCTGGGCTGTAGGAAGAGGTTTGATTTCTATAAGCAATGACTGCATTACTGGAAGTGTTGAAAAGAACTTCTTCATTGCCATTAAATGAACATTGGTGTGTCAGATTCAAGTCAGCCCCTGTGGGAGGCCTTGGCCTTTCTGGATGCCTGGCAGGGTAGCCTGAGTCATTCTGAATGGCACGAGGTTCCTCTGTGTGAACTGAAACCCAGGTGACTGCATTGGAGCTGCATTATGCCTGCGGGACTTGCTCTGACTGGCACCAACTACATCCATCCTAGCTGAACTAAGATGAGCAGAGGTCTTTGGAAAAGATCACGATATATAAGAGAGACTCGCAAAGTAACTTGGTCACCAGATCATGTGTGACCTTCACGGCACTCTCACAATACCTGACCTAGCCTGTAAGGCCTTAGCTCCAGAAGTGTGGGTTAGATGAGTGGGTGGTGAGGTGGACTGAGAACTGGCTGAATGGCAGAGCTCAGAGGGTGGTGATCAGTGGCGCAAAGTCTAGTTGGAGGCCTGTGGTTAGCGATGTCCCCCAGGGGTCAGTCCTTGGTCCAGTCCTGGTCAATTTATTCATCAATGACCTGGATGAAGGGATGGAG
>VZSV01000034.1:1696496-1706756 GCA_013398735.1 Nothocercus julius
CATCAAAAGTTCCACAGGAACTTAAGGAAAAATTTCTTGCCAGTGAGGGTGACAGAGCCCTGGCACAGGCTGCCCAGGGAGGTTGTGGAGTCTCCTTCTCTGGAGATATTCAAAACCTGCTTCAAAACTCTAGGTGACCCTGTGTGTGCAGAGAGGTTGGACTAGATGATCTCTAAAGGTCCCTTCCAACCTTAATGATTCTATGATTCTAATCACCAGCTCATTTCCCTACAGATGAGTAACAGGAGGGGGACCACTAATAACCTCCACAATGGATGCATTTCAACAGTGCTTTTATGTATAGCTCTGTGATCCTTTGAGATGAAAGATGCCACATAACTGTAAACTGTGCTGTTGTTGTTATTATCTGAGTTGATGCTCTTCAATACTCCTGGAAGTGACATATAAATAATAGCTTTATGATCTAATCAATATCTCATATTTATATCTCCCCTTTCATCCAGAAAGATCACAGAGCTCTTTGTAAGCAATATCTTCACAAGTTCCTCTTAGCTGAGCATAACAGCACCAAAGGGAGCCTAGTGAGCCAATACATAATTATGCTGATATTATTTCACCCAGCTTCCAGCCACTTTGAGATCCCACTGCATCTTAGTAGGTTAAGGTGGGGAGTGATGGAAAGTCCAGTACCTATTGCGTACTACAGAAGGGAATTTACAGTCAAGGTAGAATTTGCCTAAGTCACCAAAAATAACATGCCTGCTCTTGTAAAAAGACCACAGGAACATTTGATAATGACACATATCCAGGAGCTCCATTGAACACTCTTTCCAAGCATAAAGGTGTGCTAAGTTTATAAAAGTTTATAGATTTCGCGCTCCTGTAACCAGGAGAGACCAAAATGCTTGACATACAGAGGTCAATGAACTAGGGGATTGGCTGCTGTTAAAATCTGTGTGTATTTAAGGAATCCCTTCTCCCTCTCTACTCCATATGCTTTACATTTTACTCTTGGAGACAGTGTTTGGAGCAGATGCTGTATTCCTTCTGAGAAATCAGAGGCCTGTACTCTTGGGTCACTTTTCTTGTTCTACATGCCAAAGCAAGAGGTATTTTTTTATTTTTATTGTATTTTTTCTTTAAAAATCTCCATTTCAAATCGATGACATTCTTCTCAGGCAGAAGAGTCTCAGGCTGTCCCAGGACCCTGCATAAAACATTCAAAATTAAGGGTGAAAGATGTATGATAAGTTTTTACCTGAAAGTCAGAGTGACAATGAAAGGACATTACTGGATTCTGTTGCCTTGTCTGCTCTCTATGGAGCAAGGAATAGATCAGAGATCAAGGGAATTTTTGGAGATTCTTTTGTACATCACTTCAGCTCCAACCAGAATCAGGGCTGATAATAGCATTTTTAATGGTTTGTATGAAGAGTCACTATTGTCTGATTTCGTTTGGGTGATTTTTGCGTGAAAGCACCAGAACCTGAGAGGGTGTTCATGGACTTTCTGGTATTAAGTATTGCAAAAATGCCAAGGAGATAAGGCGCAAATCTGAGGGACTTTTCCCGCAGTTATAGTAACTTCACCTCCCATAGACAAATGATTGAGAGATAAGACCAGAAAAACCCTCACATTGCTCCCAGCTCAATGACTGTAACATCTGGGAGCCCTTAACTCCTAGCTAAAAGGCAAATCCTTCTTTCATTTAATCAATGGGTGAGTTTCCCTTAGTTCAGCTGGCACAGACTCCAAGTGATGCTAAAGATCTGCAGAGTAAGGGATTGAGGGCAAAGCAGGCATAGATGCATGCAGCAATCCTGTGTCTTTTCAGAACGTATTTCACCTTATTCTACCCCAGATCCCTCCCAGCTCCAAAGAGCTTACAGGGCACAAGAAGTTGGCTGAGGAGGGCAGACCCCAGGATACTTGAGCTATTCTGAAACATACATCTGATCTCATTACCTCCCTTCCCTTCTCTCAGGTCCTGAGCTGCGTCAACCCTGACAATGTGAACAGCCCTGAGATTCCAGTGAAGATCCTGAACTGTGACACCATCACTCAGGTCAAGGAGAAGATCCTGGATGCCATCTTCAAGAACGTGCCCTGCTCCCACCGGCCCAAAGCTGCTGATATGGATCTGGGTATGTGAGTGTGTAGTGGGCAATGAACACCTCTGGATAGAGGGGCAGAGTGGAAATGGGAGCCCACCAGACACTGTCCGGCTATTGCAAGTACCACTTTTCCAGACGGAGGGTGCTCCCAGTGCCTGTGCAAAGCAGAGCTGTAGCAATGGATTGATTGGACTGATGCATACAGTCCTGGCTAGTGATAGTTTTACATCTCTGCCTTTGCGGTCTGCATGTTAGGAAAATCCCCAGCTATTTATCAACTTAAGCAACAGCAGCACTGAGGACTGCTACTCTGGGGTTCCCTTTCTGCAGAGGACTAGGAGAACTGCATTTATGTCTTAAGGAAAAGAAAAAATGAGTCCCTCTGTTTATCATTAGCTCTGCCCAAGAACATTATGAGATAACTTTATGAATTCATGTTTTTCTCTGTGGTCTGCTCCTTCGTGCATTACTCAAGTTGCAGCCTGGAAAGAGCTGCGTCTGTTTTACCGCATTTCTTGCTAGTTGTGCTGTCAAACTCTGGGGCATATAAGGAATTGTACTACTCATTACAGGGGTGCCTTTGAAACTAATTTTTTTTTTTCCCCAAATCTGAAAAAAAGGACAGTGGGAGGGGTGAGGTACCTGAAATTGGGTCCAGAGGCAAATCTGATACCACACCTGGAGGCTACTGTGAAAGGATGCATAAAAAATATTTGCTTGGATTGGTATGGAGCGGGGGACTGTACTGAGTGAGGCGATTAGCCAGAATTTGCCTTTGATGACCTTCAGTGAAAGAGACTTGAGTGGAAAATGATGGGGTCTATAAAACCCTGTGAAGTAGAGGAGGAACCAAAAGGAAAAGGAATGGATGGATGCCAAGAAGCAATTCACAGCAATAATGGAGGCAGAAATGAGAGGTCAGGGATTAAAGTTAAGTGTGTATATGTGCGTGTGTTCATATAGGGGAGGAGGGGACTCCTGACAGAAATTGCTGCAAGATTTTTGCTCATGAAAGGCAGTTAAAATAACGAAACGAGCTGCCAAAAACAGCATAATAAAGAACAAATCATATACATCACCATGAAAGGACCCAAAGAATTTCTGGAGCTGCTGTGAGTCAGCAGAAGACTAGAGAGTGCAAGCATGAGACCAGAGACAGTAAAGGGTCAGCAGAGAGCATAAGCAGTGGGGAAAGAGGATTTATGGCTGTTTCCATTAATATGTGCAGTGCTGGATGGTGGCCCTAGGGCCGCATTTGGACCTGAGGCTGGATGTGGGTGGAAAGTGGCCTGCCTTGCTATGGGGACTGAACGGTATATAAGCCTTGGCAGACAGGAATTTCACCATTACCTCGGAAATGCGAGGGATGAACTGGAGCCCACAGATGTTATTGCAGCTCTGATTATTGACGTCAGGTAGTTTCTCCCTTCTCTATGACTTTTTCAGAGGTTCAGTGACTTTTCCAAACTATGGACAGGCCTGGTGGGCTGGGCTACTCTGGATCTGACCCACATTCCCAAATACAGAAGAGCCTGACAAGGAAGCAGCCAGGGCTTTTACGGCTGCAAACCTTTTTTACCTGCTAAGTGGTGCTAGTGAGGTCCTGAAAGTATTCATAAACATGTGCATGGATTTTGTCCTTACTGACAGGAGATAATTTTATGAGCAGCTGTATAGAAAATAGCAATGAGTGTGCAGTTGGGAGGAAAAAATAAAGCATCTCATTTATGACAGAGGCAAGAAAGTTGCAGTCTTACTTAGCACAGCTGCCAACAAGGTGGAAGGAGTGTAACTGAGGTGGCTGAAGAAGGAATGAGTAGATGGGCATGTCCTGCCACCTTTTTTGTCTGAAAATGTGTTTTGGTGTATGGCATCCTTTGATGATGGTGAAAGAAGTGTGAGGAGAATGGGAAGCTGCTGTCCCTCAGAAAGCAGCACAGAGCTCTCAGGGTCAACCTGCCCTGGGCAGCAAGAGCTGCTGGATCAGCTCTGCTGGTCCTTGCTAAGCAGCAGGACAGACCACACAATTGCAATCTGGCCTTGAAGTTGATGGCTTGCTAAACAGCAACACGATTTTCTATTATATTTTCTAGGCTTTTTGTACATGCTAAGGCCAGATTGCTCTCATGGAAGAAAGCAAACAAGCTAATGAGTTATTCTGAGTTGTTAAATGCAGGGTAGCTGCAGGCAGAGTGACTTGTATGTGTCACAAATGTCATAATGTTTTGCAGTTACTCAGACGGCTCATGGTGGGGGTTTTCAGCTGAAAGCACTTTTATTGGACACCCTGAGGTTATATTTTAGCCCAAAATCCAAATTGCAGCCCTCTGAGTAAAAGCTTCTTTCTACAGTGGCTCTTTGTGTTATTATTATTTTATTTAAAGTCCCCATCATGAACAAAATGCCCCCTCTTTGGAAAAGCATTAGGGTAGGAGGATCAGAAAACAGAAATTTGGCTCCACACTGAGACATCAGCTCTGCCTGCTTTCAGTTGCCTCCTGAAAGGGGCTGCTGGTTCAAGCGCAGATTCTTCATTCACTTTGGATGCGGGTCCCAGTGACGGGAGTCACTGGAGCTGCCACACTGCGGAGGGCAGTTCAACCTTTGGAAACTATTTAAATTGAATCAAATTCTAATATATATTTAATAAAGCAGACAACTTACCTATATAGGATAAAATCCTTTTCAGGCACCTTCCATCTACGCATTTTTGATAGGGACTTCTCTTTTTCCCTCCCAAACCACTATGGTCCTTTCTTCACCCTAGAAGCAGAGCTGAGATTCTCCATTAATTTCCTACAGATCGTAATTTGCTGGCAACTTACCCGTTTTTGTTTCCTACCCACCTGGTTATGCTGGAACCCAAAGCATGCAGACAAAAAGGCTGTGGGTTTTTTTGTTCTTTTTTTTCTTTTTTTCTTTCATTTTTTTTTTCCTATTTCCTATGCCAGCCAGTCTCTTATGTGGAAGTTACTGGGAAACGTTAAAACACTTCTAGGAATGCAGGACTAAGAGCGGCCACCTGGCTCTTCAGACTAATCCTTCACAAGCACAAGTGATCATGAAATAAGTGTCGAGCCTGGGTAAGCCAGATGCATTTCTTTCACACGCCATTTCTACACATAAGCAAGCACAGAAATATTTTGCAGCCCTTTATGGTGGTTTTAAGGCACCAGACAATCTTATTATGGTGGTCTGTAGGAAAAGGTTGGAAAACACAGCACAGCATGTAGGAATGACCAAGAAAGGTCGTATGCATCATAACCTGGAAGTGCCTGTTAAGGATAGGTTAACTGATGGCTACTAGTTCTGGTGAAGACACCTGGAGGGAGGTGGAAGGGCTTCCATCCATTTGGGTGTTCCAGTTGCCCGGGGGAAAAAAAAATCATCTCTCTGTTCCACTTTTCTCTCTTGTTCAATGGGCATGTTCAGGGTCACCTGGACCAAAGAGAAGGCATGCAGGAGGTGCAAGATTTTAAGCAGGATTCAAGCTGCAGGATGGCATATCCTTTGTACCAGTAGAGCTGTCCCCTAGCCAGGTATTGCCACAGCTTAAACAAGCCACTCTTTGTCAGTGGCCCCTGGAATTTACTTTTCCCCAGTCAAGCTGAACAGAAAGGTTGTTTCTAAAAGAAGAAAAAAAAATGGAAAAAAGAAAAAAGAAAAAAGATGAAGTAATTCCTGCGTGCAATAAAAAGATACACTATCAGCTGAATGAAATATAAAGGCTTCACAGCAGCTGTCTCCTGAGTTTGCATTTACCACTGCTCCTGATTGGAAGGCTTGATAAAGATAATGGGATTTTTTTTTTCCCTCCCTCCCCCTCTCCCTCGCTGTCTCCGGAAGGTGGAAGTGTAACAAATTGGATTGGAGTGTGCCTCTCCTTTGTGGCAGCACGGCGAGGAGCACACAGATCTGATGAGAGAGGGTACAGGGTGCTGCCAGTGAGGATGAAGCGAACAGGTTTTCCCTTTGCACCATGAAGACGGATGTCAGGGTCACCTTTCCTTCCTTTGCCCCTTCTTTTCTCCTCCTTCCCACGCCTCCGTGTTTATTTTAGAGACCAGCGTGACCACCTGAACACTTGCAGGGAAAGGGAGCATGCAGAACTCCTATAAGGCAAACCAGACAGAAAGAGCCTCATGGGGAGATCGGTAACCACACTGGGGACCTTTACCAGTCACCGCTCAGTTATACAACGAAAGAATTTATATTTGGACAAGGGAAATAGGGTATAGCATTGGAGGCAAATGCCTTGCATCTGCACCATGGGTAAACCTCTTCTGCTTGCCCAGGAGAGGGTCTTATATGGAGTCAGACTTGCAATTCCCCATTGTTATAGGTACTCAGCAGAGCGCTTTGTAAGAGTATCATTCCCTATACAAGCCCAGGCTTCAGCATTTTGCACTCTTCCAAGAAACGTATGGGTCCAGTTAACTTCTGAGAATCCATCGTAGGCAGGATAAACATCCTTAGATATCACAGGGATAATATAGATGATGAACTAAGGAGCTGGAGCAAATGAAGGGCAGTTTAGGATCAGTGCTTCACCACAGTAACCTTTACTTACACTCTGAGTATCTCCAGCCAAAGAAACACCCGGCAATAAACACAGCAGCTGACCTCTTCCTGCTAATTTGAATGAATAATAAAGGCAAGGGTGACTTTCCCAATACATTTTAATTATGTGATAAGAAAACTGCTGAAACCAAAAGAAATTTGCAACGGTCCTTGCATTTTTGTATTAGGAGCAATAAGCAGGGGTGGCAGGTGATGTCTCCATATCCAAGAGTTCATTTTAATTAACTCCAGCAAATGAATAGACTTTCTGCTTGGACTGTGGCTGGGTCACTGTGACAGAGTCATGACCACCAATAAGAAGCTTTAGATGGGTCAAGATGCCTCTGACTAAGCCACAGTGATATTACATTTCTCTCCTTCGTTCATGTTTATGCATTCCTTGCCTACAGGCAAGTCCAGGATACCTCTGTGAGTAAAGCAATGCCAGACCCCTGGAACGAAGGGCTTCATCCCCATGACATCCCTAGGGCAGGCTGGTCTTGGAACCTCCACATTGGAATAACAGAGCAAGGCGGTGAACTAAGGGTTAAGCACTGTGAATAACCAGACTGCTCAAGTCTTGGGGTCTTGTTTTGTTCAGTTCTGTGATCCACTCCTCGTTTTATTCATTTATTTATCTGTTACCTTTCCACTGTGCATCTAATGCCATACTCATCACGTCTGCAGACAACTGCCATATGTTCTGATCTCAACATGGTTCAATGTCATTCTTGAGACATTGAGGGGTCACCTCTCTTGAGAGGGGTGTGTGTTTCCACTGCAAAAAGCATTTTTGTAAAAACAACATTTTATTTAGCGCAAAAAAAACCCAAGTTTGGATAATGTAGGACTTGACTCAGAGCTTTGACACAGAGCTGTGATTTTTGCATACCTTCCTGAATCACCTTACATACTTACTTCATTTGTCCCTTCTTTCCCTGTCATGGGCTTTGGACACGTGTGCGTTTTGTATGGTGCACATGGTTGGAGTCACCTGTCAGACCATAACGATAATGACTGAGACATACATGCTGCTTCACACATATGTAGCTTGCACATGCGTGAGGCTCATGAATTATGGGCACAGATCTCCACACCCTTCTCTCAGAGTGAAATGTGTCATTTCTCCTTGCAGAGTGGAGGCAGGCAAGTGGAGCAAGGATGATCCTTCAGGACGAAGACATTACAACCAAGATAGAAAACGACTGGAAGAGACTCAACACGCTGGCCCACTATCAGGTAATGCGACCACAGCCACTTTGCCAGAGGTCCAGGATGACTTACTTACCCATCTCTGTCTTTATGTGGTCTCCCATCAGCGAGTTACTGATCTCCAGCCAGCTCATCCAGTACTTCCCCAAAGGCCACACTGCATTCCCAGGGGCACAGCTTTGCCCAACATACATTTCCCTCCCCAGTCCCATGCCTGGTGCAGCTCTGTCACTTGGTGACTTCTTTATGGCACCATGAGAATGTCCTGCATGTGGCCATAGTCTACAGAAGCTGTAGTGTCATGACGGGCCAGAGCAAAACTCATCTCAGACACCAAATTAGAACAGTGTCCCACCATGCTTCCCCCCTTTCCCTGCTCAGGTCTGTGGGAAATCATGGGAAGAAGGTAACTCAGCCAAGGAAGTTAAAAGGAGATGGATACAGTGCTGTTCTCTAAGATGCAACAAAAACAACAGATGAGTGAGTAATAACTAAGCAGAGCCCTTGTATTTAGTGCATCCATCCTGCCCACAGGCCTGATAGGAATCATCCCAAAAATAAGTCCTAGAAAAATCCTAGAAATGAGTCCAAAGGAAGAAAAAAAACTTCTGTGTCTTCCAAAGGAGATAGCAGCCCTGGGGAGTTAAGGATATGACAGGGAGTTGAGGTCAACATGAGGACAATATAAGTCAACATTTATCTTGTTGACAAACAGAAAACAAGGCCTTCCCTCCCCTTTTCTCCAATGCATCCAAGTCTTTTTTTTTTTTTTTTCCTTTTTTAATGTTATCAGAGTGCAAATGGGTAAATGGAAAAAAATGTAAGGGAAGGGTGTTTATTATTTGGAAGAAGGAGGAGGGAAGCAATACCACTGGAGACAGAGTGGTTCAACAGAGTGGTCACTGACTTGGGAACCCTTGGTTTTAATCCATACCCTGATTTGAGTGACCTGCCTTGTGTGGGGCTTTCCTTCATCTCTGCATTACCCTGAGATCCATAAAAGAGGACAAAAGTTGTTGAAAATATGATATAGAAGTGATAGTTTCCTGAAAATTTGAATTTTTGGCGAAAAGCTCCCTCCATTCATCCTCTCCTCCACTTCCCAAAAAAGCATCATCAATTTAATCTGAAGTTGAAAAATTTGTCATTTCCTCAGAAATCTGTACTTCATAACAAGATTTTTTTTTCTGCATTTAATAACTGATCTGAGAAGGCAGAAGGGGATAATTTGAAAAGGAAAGAAAACTTTTCACTGGAGATTGGCAGAAACATTGCTGGCTGACTCCAGAAGATGCATGAAGGGGAGGGGAGCACACTTATGTTTTATTTCACCAAAACAAGGATATATTTTTCACTTCCTTCCTGACATTTTCCAGTTGTTTACTTCCAGCAAGGAGCTCCCAGCTCTGTTGATGAGCTGAGGCAGAACGGATTCTCATCTGCCAGGGTGTTGAACTCTATATCATTTATCCTGGTGGTCGTGAGGGCCGAAAGAAAACATGCCAGGACAGTCAATAATATTCCCCATGCCTCAGTTTCCCCATCTGTAATGTGAGTATAAAACTACAAAGTGTCAATAATTGCCTTCTGTGATTGCTGAGAGGCTATTTAATTAGCCTCTGCAATGCTTTGAAGATCAAAAACTCTGCACAAGTGCTAATTATTATTACACAGACAAGAGATAGAAGTTGTTAACAGGTTCTCTTTCCACCTATCTCCTTTTTATAATGTCTTATTTATCACAGATATTCCTGATACGGCTCCTCTGAGCCACTGGCTTGTTAACATTTCCGATACAGGATTCACGTGAATCACTTAGATGTAGAAAGAAAAAGCCTGGCTGATTTCAGGAAGTTCCATTATCTGTTGAAATGCTCTCCCATGGTGCCCTGGAGCACTGCCATGCCTGCCCTACTCCTGTCCCCAGCTGAGACCCCTTGATGCAGCAAGGAGGAAGATGCTGCAGTGGTCAACTCTCTCCAAGCAGTATATTTTTCACCTGGAACGAGATGATTTTGCATGGAGAGGTTGGTACGACCAGTGAAAGTGGAAAATGTAGATATCCACATGCAAGATGGCTGCCTAGACACTACCTGCAATCGGGTAGGAGGCAGCAGAAAGCACCATATCGGTTTTCCCCATCTTTATGGGACATCTCATCCTTAATTTTGAAGTAGCTCAGAAGAATTACACTCCCTAAATGTTTATTTCTCTCTGCTTAAGATGACTAGCACAAGGCATATACATTGTATATACCATGTATATGCAGGTATATATATTGCATCTATCTCAAGGTAGAAGAAGTGAACCTCAGAACTAGTTTCTATTGCTGTGAAATAGGACTCCAAATCCAAATTCCTCAAGTAGCTTGAAAAAGGAAGGAAGGAAGGAAGGAAGGAAGGAAGGAAGGAAG
>VZSV01000034.1:1706806-1735056 GCA_013398735.1 Nothocercus julius
GAAGGAAGGAAGGAAGGAAGGAAGGAAGGAAGGAAGGAAGGAAGGAAGGAAGGAAGGAAGGAAGGAAGGAAAAGAAAAATCCTCGGTCCTTGAAAACAACTCCTGGTTTAACTTTAATTTGGAGCTATTATGGAAGGCCCCCTTCTCATGTCTTGATTATCAAACACGCTTCTGGGGCAAATTTAGCAGCACCTCATTAAGGCTGAAAGCTGGACTTATAGCCAGATCATGCAAGAATAACCTGAATGGAAGAAATCCCCTTGTTTGAGGGCTGTAATTGTATGAGAAAAGCTTGTGAGATTTGAGGGCCTAGAAAAATGACCCACACACTCTGATGGTTCTTGATCTAGAAGCCTTAGCCAACTTTCAGATCTCATCTAGAAATTCTCCATTGTGGCTTAAGGAATTTGGGATTTTATTTTATTTTTAGTGATATTCCTGGTCTTCCATCAGCTGAGCTCCCAGATAAATTGACATTTCCAGCCTGTCTTAAAGTGATATTGTGGTTACATGTTACCTTAGACACTTCGCAGTGTGGAAGGAGACGAGATTTTTTACACTACTTATATCCCCTATCCTGCAGACCATTAGAGTTGCTTCATGAAAAAATAATCTAAGTCTTACTAAGGTCAATGGAAGGATTCCTTTTGTCTTCACTGGGCTTTTCTTCACTGGGCTTTGTTTCATGGTCCAGAGTATGCTTTGTCATCAGTTGACCTATTGCCCTAGTATTAGGTTTCTAATGATATAACTGGAGGTTTTTGGTTTTTGCATTTTTTGGTTCGATAGACTCACTGAAGATCACTTCTTATTCTTTGAGCCAAAATTACTGTTCAGACTAGTGACACTGATTTATGGCTCAGGTTTTGCTGCTTGAATTCCTGCTGCTCTTGGTGAGCTCCTCAGTCAGTTCTCAGAAATGTACTGACAAAGTCCATTTTTGCAGGTACCAGATGGATCTGTGGTAGCTTTGGTCTCCAAGCAAGTCACTGCTTACAATGCAGTCAACAACTCCACGGTTTCACGGACTTCAGCCAGCAAATACGGTAAGAACCTATGTGCTGATATAGGTTGAGAGAGCAATGGAGAGGAGATTCCAAACAACATGCTGCTTACAAAACACTGAGTACCAGCAAAGAGAATGATATGTAGATGACTAGTTAGCATGAAAGCCTGGAGAACTGGAGAAGAGGATTTAGCCATGTACAACTTTGGCATCTGGTCTAAGCTGTTGATCCAATATCTGAGTTGCAAAAAGGTTGGTGAGGTGGAGGTCACTAAACAATTAGCTGCCTAAATTTTATAACGCTATATGCTATGACTACAGTCAGATAGGGTGAATCTTGCTCTTCCGGTTTGCACAGGAAGACACAACCAGGGAGTGCACAGTGCCCTAGAAACGTGAAGTCATTCTTGTTGGCAAAGACCTTAGAACATGGTCTGTGATGAAGACAAATCTGTGGCACAGATAAGAAGATGCTGGACTAAAGGTAGCATAACTTAGATAGGGCACCATCTGGAACTATACCTTATGATGCGGATGTTGTGTGCCTCACCCAGTTATCTTACTATCCCCAGGGAACTTGCACCTGGAGTAAATAAATAAATAAATAAATAGAGCTCTCGTATCAGCATATCTCAAAGCAGTGCACTGCTTTTCACATTTTACCCCTGAGACAACGGAGACTGAGACCGCTGTGAAGAAAAGACCAGGTGGAAATTCTTCTGCAGAACCAGACACAGATCTCCTGAGTCTCACTTGCATCATCACATACCCTTCTCACTTGCTGTAGAGTCACAGGCCATGATGTGTCTCACTGTGGCAATGTGGGAGGGCAAAGAAAAATGTAACCCTGTAATCTGCAACCAGAGACTGTTGGAAAAGCATCCTCCATTCCAGGCCCAGCTGTAATATATCTCCTTATTATTGCTATTATATTATTGTTGTTGTTTTAAATGCGTGACAGCATCTCTTATCCTTCCCTTTTTGTTTTAGCTTGAGGGAAAGTACAGTTACTCAATATCCGGAGGAGTTGCCTTCCTCTTTCTCCAAGGACATGAGCAATCCACCAAATGTTATTCATATGCATCCTCTTTGCCATGTTGTTGCAATTAATGAAAGACACAGTGACCTTTGAAAAGGAAGACTTGGGGGGGGGTTAATTTCTGCTGGATTTCTTAATTTTTTTTTTGTCATTTCATTTTTCAGGAGGAGGGTGTGGGAAAGAATGCAGAGCAGGGAAAAGATGTGGTGGGTCAGAAGTGGTTGTTAATTGCAATTAAGGGAACAGCATCCACAGAGAGAAAGGATATTCGAACTCATAATTAATATGTAGAGATTGCTAATGTAGCAATGAGGCTGATTCAGACCTTGCTACAAAAAGGTACAACATTTATGTTAATTATGGTGGGAAAAGGCTCAATCTATAGCATTAGTGGAAGGTCAGAGGGAGAGGAGTGCCACATGCCATCACAAGGCAGACGGAAATGAAATTTGGGGTATAAAGCTGTCCTTGAAGACAAAATGTATGTCAGTCCTACTGGGGATCTGGTCTACTTTTTGTTTCTCAAGAGCTTGACAAAAACAAGGCTTTGGAGCAGGGAGCGAAAGGGATGATTGGTGGGAGGCATAGTTTTGCACTGAGGCAAGAGTAAGAAGGAGAGACATCTCCTAGGTCTGTGGACCGGAAGCTAAGCAAGATAAGTTATTACACAGACATGTCCATGGTCTGTTCTCTGTCCATGAGACTGAGCAGAAAAGATTAATATGGGTCCCATATCTATGGCTAAGACTAAGAAGACTAATTAGCCCATAATGGCTACCGTGTACTGTCCATACCCTGAACTGTCCCTGCAGTGCCTAACAATGATAGAGCTAGTTGTTCCAGGCCAAAGCTCTGTCAGGGATCATGGTAACAGTAAAACAGCATGGACAGTTGAAGGTCAGTGTTTGGCCTTGCGTAATTTATTAGTATAGACATAATCATCACATCCTGCTTGGCTGACCTCCCTTGTGTTTGTTGAGCAAAACGCTCAGTCAGAAGTTAATGCTTTGGTAGTGAGGCCTGGTCCATAAAGCTGCTTTGATGTCTTCTCTGGCTCACACAACAATTCCTCCGTGGAGATATACCTGCATTGCCCAATGGAGATTGTAGTACTGACACACAAGATGATGGAGTTTTACATAATGCTAATATGGAAATGCAGAACTTAAGAGAGGATGCACACTGTAGTACTGTCATGGTCCTCCTGCTCTGGAGACCCAAGCTAACATCTTCTCAGAGTGTTATCCTGTGTGACCATGACACCTGGGTCTATGTCATGCAATGGACATGCTGAAGACATGCCCAAGGACTCAGGTCTAGCTCTGGTTGACTTAGCCATACACCAGAATCTGTGCATGCATCTGGTACATAGACTGAATAGGAGGGAGATCCACAGCCAGCACTGAGCCCAGATAGAGGAAAGGGCTTGAATTCTTGCCTGTCTGATAAAAAAAATTCATTAGGAAAAATGTCATTAGTTTATTTCTGTGGTGAAACCTCCTGACCCCAATGCAATTGCTAATAAGGCTGAGACACATTCATCTGTTTTGCAGAGAACATGATCCGTTACACAGGCAGTCCAGACAGCCTCCGTTCTCGCACACCAATGATCACCCCCGACCTTGAGAGTGGAGTCAAGATGTGGCACTTAGTGAAGAACCATGAGCATGGTGACCAAAAAGAGGGTGACCGGGGCAGCAAGATGGTTTCTGAGATCTACCTGACAAGGCTACTTGCCACCAAGGTACATGGCATTGGGATGGGGGGACAGAAATGTGCTTTTAAAGGCTGAGGGGATTTGGAGAGCAACAAAGAGTGAAGAACACAGGCCCATGAGTCTGGTGGAGAGAGTCTGTGCAGGAATAGGTGTGTGCTGGGTTTGTAGATTTTGTAGGATTGTAATTTGTCCCAAAAGGAGCAAACAAAGAGCTGGGGAGTGAACATGCCCTTATCAGTCTCCAAGAATGCATGAAACATCACCTTGCTCTTTGAAACGGAAGCCCATCCCACAAAATCCTGGGTGAGTATGTGTCCTTCTCTGGGCCCATAAAGATCTAGTTTTCATAATGAAGTCTCACGTTGATGACTTGTCAGGAGAATTAGTTAGCGATGGTGAGGTTAATAGATGACCAGCTCCAGAGGGAGCAAGTGGAGTTAGACATGCATCCACACTCAGGTGTGGAGAGCACAGAGACTCCTAAGGGAAAATAGTGGTCAAACATAGGTCTTCTCTGCAGATTCAGTTTCTTCTGTTTGTGATGTTCCGGCTGGTTGTGCTCTTCCAAAGCAATATTTACTTAGTGTTAGGAAGTTGGTAAGCTCCTATCTAGTCAATCCATATCCCCTAAAATGCTGGCAATCAGCTTTCTATATGGGGGAGACCATTCTGGCTGACAGATCTGTAACTTAGTGCAGCCAACTTCTGGCCTGTGAAAGGCACAAGAAGTGACTTTATTCTCCCACACTCTACAAGCTACATCTCACTGTCCCTCAGCCTCACTCTGTTATTTATCTGGGATGGGAGTAGCTATCTCTCTTGGCAGCTGGCTGGCTCAGGAACTGGCAAAAGACCTCAGGCCTTTCAACTTCTCTGACCAACATTGTCCTCCACATAACTTACACAATCTGAGATTACATTTGTTTGCTTTTCCACCCTGTCAACCCCGTCTTGGTGGTGGTCTCCTTCTATAGACCCCCATGTACTAATGAAGAGGCTGCAATGCTCTTTTTTGCACCCCTCAGACACCAAGGCAAGCAGAGAGGCAGTCTGTAAAACCAGAGACAGGCTCCCTTGGCAATACTTGCTTCTCTGCACTAGCATCTATATAACACATAAATTATCTTGGTATGTTCCCCAAGTGGGAATTGCTGGGTAGCTGTGTCTCAGGTGTGTCTAATCATGCTATTATTTCACCCTATTCTGAGCAGGGTTAAACAAAGCAATGATCAAGCTGTCCAATCTTCCTTCCTCTTGCTGAAGTTTTGATGATTATAATTTCCTATCAGGGTGTCAACAGACACAAGAACAATTATGTGCGTTTGTGCAAATACCCTCTGAGTTTTCCCTTCAGACAGGCCTCCATCATGCTCTTAAGTCCTACCATACATTTTTATCTGCACATTTTTTTCCTCAACTCTTTTCTCTGCCAGTTTCTGGCTCTACTCTCGGCACACAGTGGCCGTCTCTCTCCAACTGGCCGTCTCTCTCCGGCTGTCCATGTTGCAGTGGGATTCAGATTTGAAGCGGCTCTGTCTTTAGCCTTTGGAATATGCTCAACTCCATGACCTCGAGATACTTTAATGGATCACACAACATCAAAAGAAAATGCTACTCCTCTGGGACCGGGCTCCAGCTGGTGTAAAGCAGCGATCACTGGACTGGTGCTGATTTACGCTGTCTAGGGATGCCTCCCTTACCCCACCACTGAATCACTTCTACTTGCTGTTCCAGGTCATGAACTAAACTCTTGCTTTTTGAAAGCACAGTAGGAAAGCATCTGTGAAGCTTACACAGCAGCACAGATTGCATAAAGCCTGAGAGTTTGCTGTTTCACTAAGAAATTTCCTTTTCCCATTGTGCCCATTTGAAGGAGAGAAAGAGGAAAGATACCAATTGCTGGTAATATAAACCTAGGGAATACTTATATATAGTGACTATGATTTTTATTTTGACCTCTGAGGCCTGGAATCTGCTGTCTAAAAGCCTCAGATATTTGCTTGGTGTGTGTGTGTGTGGGTGAGCATATAGAGAACTAATCCCTTTCAGAAACTGAAGCTGAGGGCAGCTCTTCCACATGAGACCGACAAGATTTCCCCTCCAGGGCCCTTTCCGAGTCAGATATTTGCTGCATGTTTCTGTTCAGCCAGCAGGAGTTCACACAAGCAAACGATACTTCTGTTTTCTTCCAAAGAATAAATCAAATGGTGAATCAGGAAGAGATGCCAGCCTTCTAATTAAGCATTTGTTAGTGCTGTGTAAACTAGGGCCACTCTAATGGTGGAACCCGGCATTTTGTTTCTAGTAAGAAGAATTTCTTTTCTGGTCTGCAGAGAAAGAGGAGGGTTTTCGTCTGAGGAAATGGAACACTTGTTGGATATTTGATTCTTAAAATTTTATTTTTTTTGATAGTCCTGAGGTTTATTCACATATAAATGTCTGTGCAGTTCTGGTCGCAGAGCAGAGTTACTAATATGGGCTAGAGCTCCCAGTTTGGAGGTGAAGTCCTTGCCTGGTTACTCCCAAGACCCAACCTGCAGCTTATCTTGCTATCACAGTTCCTTGACTGCCCCCTTCTCCAGATCTAGTCACCCTCTGCTCTTCCAGTTCTCAGTCTTCTCCCTGTCAAGGGTGGTTCTCCAAACACAAAGTCTGGGATTTCCCTCTGAAAGGTGCATGAGGAGACCTCTGCAATCTCTGCAGGAGACAGGACTGAGGTCTGCAGAGGGGTTCTGATCCTTTCATGCATTGCTTCTAGGGCTACCCAAACCCACTGCAATGGATAATTATAATAAGAATAAGAAGAAGAAAAAGAAGACCTCTTAATTTTTAAAATTAGGATGAAATTCTTGTTACTTATTTAACAATTCATTCACACAGAATAGATATCTCTCTCCAGGGACTTGTGTTGCATTCCTCCCTGTGACACCTCCTGCCCTGCACTGCAGACATCTGGTTCTAACCCCAGCTTGAGAATTGGCCCTGGATGAAAGCCAGTATGGAAACTGTACCGTGCTCATATATCCACCAGATAAGCTGTGGATAAGCTGCAGAGTAGAGCAATCTCACTGTGAACAGATCAAGGCCTTCCCTTCACTATATACCTGCAATGGGACAAGCTTTCATGACGCAGATCAACCATCCAACCTGGCAGGGAGTACTGAAAATGGAGAGAAATAGAGGTAGCAACCTTGGCCTGCCCCATTTTGCTGCTCAGCAAGTATAACAGACATTGGGAAAGAGTGTATGTCTACTCAAAACAGCTGGGTTGAAATTTCCAGCTCATGTCACACTTAGCAGCTATTAGATGACTCTTGCTTTCCAATCACACATTTGCTGAGCCCAGGTCTCAGACATACTCCATTTGCCACAGAATATGGAAATGTGACATCCTGTTGTATCTCATGCTCTTCTTGTCTGGACAGGGCACCCTCCAGAAGTTTGTAGACGACCTCTTTGAAACCATCTTCAGCACTGCTCACCGTGGCAGTGCCCTCCCCCTGGCTATCAAATACATGTTTGATTTCCTGGATGAGCAGGCGGACAAGCACAACATCCATGACCCTCATGTGCGGCACACCTGGAAGAGCAATTGGTGAGTGAGACACATACAGTGCAGCCTAGAACAAGGTCATGGACCAGAAGGGCAGGAAAGGGGTACATAATATGGGATTCGGGAGCTGAGGAGTGGGGTTATGCACTTAGTTTTCCTGATCCAGAAGTCGGATATGCTCAGAATATTGAGGAGGCTCTCAAGGGCGGAGTGCTTTGGCTCTAGGCCTCAATTTTTTCCTGCATAAAATAGGAATGGTGGTATTTCTTGGAGATCTCATGAGAATGTAGAAGCAAAGGCTATGAAGTATTTAAGTGCTATAGGCCCATAGGAATATCTGGGAAGGTGTAAGAGAAGTTCAGTGCCACTCGCTTCATCTGAAATGGGTATATGAGCTCTCCATATAGCCAGTGGAGGCCTAAGACTCTATTTGACTGCCCACACCTAGGCATCTGGTGCCATTTGAGATGTTTTATGGTGTCCCAGTCAGGCACCGTGCAGGACCCACAGGACACTTGTAGCGTCACCAGGTAGCAGCTGGAGGCCAGGAGAGATCCCCTGGAGCATCTGAAATGGTACCAAGCACATACAGGACCTGCAGCTGGATCTCAGTCCCCTTTGGAGTGAGTGGCAAAGGCTGACATGTCATGGGACAGAGGCAAAAAGCCACCATCAGCAGAGAGAAAAGAGCTCTCCGGCTCCTCTCTGCTGAGTCTCCCTGTTGGAAAGAGCCCCCTAGGGAATCACTCCCTCCCCATTTTTTCCTGTGCAAATACAGGGACTATAAAAGGAACAGGAGCCATGGGGCTCCCAGCTCATGCATTTTTTTCTTCCTTTTACCAGCCATGCTGTTGGCAGATCGTTGCAGCGTGGTGACATAAAAAAAGAAACCCCATGCACCAAAGAGGCTTTCAACTAATGAAACATTAGCATATTATTAACATTATCTGCGGCACTAATCTAAGGCTGATTGCAGCCACTCAGACTAAATGAGCAGGAGGTTTATTTAAGGGGGGAGAGAGAAGGCAGTGTGTGTGTGTGAGAGAGAGAGAGAGAGAGAGTGAGAAAAGGGGCAGTATGAAGAAATCTGTTCAATCAGATTAAATTAACTCCAAGTCCCATCACGGGCTGGGCTTCATTATTCCCAGCTAGGGACACCGTCCCCCCAGCACGCATGCATGCGCTCTGTGCTCCTCGCTGTGGCTGCTTATCCGCTGAACAACTGCAGAGGGAAGATACTTTGCATGGCTCACTCATCCAGCTCTTGCTTGTGATAGACAAATTTCTCATTCCCAGCCCAAAATGCTTATCTCCCACAACTCCATCAGGTCTCATTGCCCGCATCTCCTATGTCTGAACTTCTGCTCCTTCCCTGAGGGAGCTTATTCTGCTGATAGGATTACCCTTGGGAGGCTTTCCTTGCTTTAGATCCATGAGTTTTATGGCTCAGGAGAAGACATAGTGGTTTGGGTGAATATGATGTCATCCCTCTGTGGGGACATTCTAAACAGCCTGCTGTTACCTGAAAGACAACAGACTTGGATATTAATTGCTTACAATGAATATATGAGAATAAGAAGAGTAAAAGGGAAGGACTTTGGACCAGGGAAGATTAGCTTGAAAATCAAGTGAAATTGTTAAGCTGTAGAACAACCTCCCCTCAGGAGGGTGTAGACCCTGAAGGTAGACTTTAAAAATCTGCCTGAGAGGAAGATGGAGAGACAACAGTTTGATGTTGTGATCAGTGACACGTCTCAGCTCCCAGGCTTTGGCCATATGAATGCATTTGCTCTGACACAAAAAAAGCTTGAGGCAAAGGCTGGAGGTGGATACCTCAGGGTACCACACAAATGAACAGTTCTTTTGAGAAAAAAAAAAAAAAAAAAAAAAGAAGAAAAAAAAAAGACTTTGGTTTGCAAGTGCAATAGCATTTTCTTGGTTAGATCAGATTAATTTTCATTTCAAAGATTGCAACACTTGTTCCTCCCCTCTTTCCCCCCTTCCCCCCTTTTTTTTTTTCATTGATGAATTTTCATTCATCATTCCCCTTGGGGAAAGAATTTTTCATAGGATATGCCCTCAGTGTGCCCAAGATCTCTGTTTTCTGAAGACTGCTTCATGCCCAGTGTGCTGGGATTGTAGGCTGGCTCTGACTTGAGGGGCAAAGCACAACATGTACTTCAAGTACAACAGTACATGATACCCACAGTACATAGCACCACTAACATTCCTAGTCAGAAACTTAGGTCTGGACATATCATACAACCCATGAGGTTACTGTGAAATACTTTTAAAAGCCACAACTACCACTGACTAGTGTTTATCATGAGTTACATAAATGCCATACCCATCCTCCCCTGATGAACCAGTCAGTAGTAGCTAACTTTACATTGCAGGCTAACCTAAAAAAAAAGTTGGAGCTGTTTTAATCATCAAAATTATAATGTTATTAGTTTAAGTGTCACTGTCTGAAGGATAAGATGACATTAAGACTGACAGAATCTGTCTTATAAGGGTCCCAGGGACAAAAGCCACTCCTGATGTGCCTTGATTGCCTTTCCTAGAGTCCTGTTGGAGAGGAATTTTTGTGTGTCAATGACAGAGCTTAGGCTTGTCCCAGAAGTCCTGTCTCTATACTGTAATCTTTGATACCTGTCCATCAGCTAGGCAAAATCTGCAAACTGGGCACTGATCCACCTCTTCCACCCTCCTATTCCTCTTGCAGCTTGCCACTAAGGTTCTGGGTTAACATGATCAAGAACCCACAGTTCGTCTTTGACATCCATAAGAACAGCATTACAGATGCCTGCCTCTCCGTAGTGGCTCAGACCTTCATGGACTCCTGTTCAACCTCAGAGCACCGCCTGGGCAAAGACTCGCCCTCCAACAAGCTCCTCTATGCCAAGGACATCCCCAGCTACAAGAATTGGGTGGAAAGGTGAGTTTTCGGCTCTATAAAAAAGGGGATACAGTAAGCAAGTGATATACTGAGGTCCTTCTTCACTGATGGAGGTAGGATGCATCCTTAGTATTGTTTTTGGTAACCACTTCCTTTTTTGTTTTGTTTTGTTTTTCTTTTTTTTTTTTTTTTTTTTCTCTGGCAACTGCCTGACTAGAAAGCTCCGTGTTAGCCTTTTATTCCCACAAGCCTTAAAGCAGAGATGAAAATTTAATTAGAGGTGTGAACTGAAGGTGTTTTTTTTGTTTTTTTTTTTTTTTTTTTTTTTTTTTTTTTTTTTCTCTTGAGGGGAAAGTGTTGAGAAGAGAGAGAGGGAGGAAGAGAGAGAGAGAGGGAGGTGACCGTGTCTGAGCTCTGTCAAGTACATGGGCTTCTGAGTCTTTCCCCACAGATGAGAGTGGTTCACTCTTCCCAGCACTGCTGTAGCAGTCGCTATCATTTCCTAGATCCCAGGATTCACACAGTTATTGTCCCTTATTCTGAATCCAATGGCTTGCCATGGAGGTTATTCTGTTCCTTGAGTGAGACTCCACAGATGGGATGTTTTGGTGATGAAAGATCTTCAGACACTTTCTGAAAAGGTAGAGGATTTTCCAGGCATTTTGCTTGCATTTGCAAGACATGTAGCTGTAAGGACTGGACAGTCTGATTTTGTTGCACTGGCAAACCAATAGGTTTATCCATGTATGCCTAAAGGGCATACAGCCAAGACTGTTACAGCCAAGACAACTATTTCTGCAGGATGTAAGGTGTTAATTTCTCTATCGGCAATAGTGCATCTTGCACTGCCTTCAGTGGGGACTTCCCGCCTGGAGCAAGCCTGTTGCAGATGTTGATCTGTGCTTTGTTTTCCAATAAGCCATACTCATCTAAAATTATTGACAGTGTTATCTGGATAGAATTATGTGGAAACGGTGTGGATGGAGAATAATTGTTGATCTGCAAATACAATCATGGGGTTATCCTACAGACCATTCCTGTAAAATGATATCCAGTTTTAAACAATGGTTTATTGAATGGTTCAATAAGCACCCTGCAGAACTGATACCACAGTGGTGGTTGTATGGGATCTCTGCTACTTCAGTCATACCACACTGTAAACCAGGGTATTGCTTTAGGTGGGCATGGTCCTCTCTCTCCTCTCTCATTTTGTGAAAGCAAAGGCACAGATGGGGAAAGAGCTCTGTACATTAGTCTGCATGAGCTGATAGTCTTTTTACAATAAAGCTTCCCTTAGTCTCTGACTTGTCCGGACCATTATTTTTAGATGTAGTTAAACGCTTTTGCGAATGTCGTTTCTAGGCAACCTGTAAGGCTCTTATGAGCTACTTTGCTTAATTATGACCTACTTCTGGCACTGTGTCCATGTTTCTGAAAATGTATTAAGATTGGTTGCTGGATCAATCTAGATAGGGGTAGGAAGGTGTGAGAGACTTATTTATGAATCATAAGTGTCAGCTTGCAGTGATCCAAAGGTGTCATACTCTGATGACTCTAGCAACCTTATATGTGGTTGGCTTCTTTAGACAAATACCCTATTTTGTGTATGCCCCTGGTTGACTTCTCTCTATCTAGATGTTACATTTGGGGGATGAACTGAATTATGTGGGTGGAAAACAAGAGATATCCTCATGCAACACCTTTCCTCTGGGTAAAGAGAGGGATGAAATCTCTAGGTTTTTTCCAGTATTGGTTTCACTTTAAAACATTTTGGAGCTCAACCCTGTTGCCCAGTAACCCTCGGTAATAGGGGCTGCATTTCGCTGGAGTTTTCCTGAATAAGTGAGTTTGAAAAAGTGGTGAATAACACCTTCAGCTTCTGGTTAACAGCACTGATTTTCTGGGCCCAGCATGCGGTGGGCTGTTATCTGTACTGATATATGAAAACTTTAACTGAAGCCCAAAGGGAAGCTGTGAGTTTTGGAATATAATTAGGGTTTCTGACCTGTTAATAATTCTTTGAAAGACAAGGGTTTGGTTCAGGTCTTTGTGAGCTACCTGAAAGGAGAATGCCTATCAATTCCCCTGACTCAATGCAGTAGCACCCGAATGCTATGGTAGATCAAAGGAAAAGATATCAGGGATGAATAGGACATAATTTCAATTCTACTCTGAACTAATTAATTCATTTTTTCTATTCTACAAATGTATATTGAGGTGGTTACTTCAGCTCCAATGGCTTCAAGTATTGTTTAGAGCTATTCCTGTAGTCAGCATCGGATGGAGACAACATCACTCAAGACCACTAGATTTCTTCAAAGAGCAAATCCTAAGATAAAAAGATTTTCTGTCAGAGAGTTTAAGAAGCGGTTGAGTAAATCAGAAGAACCTGAAATCAAATGAGCTTCTTTGATGAAGAAAATCTATAAAAGAGAGTGATTAGACAATAGTAGATTGTAACCCTACTCAAAGGCACTCTAGAATAAGAGGAGACACCTCTCTTTCAGTGAATCTGTTGAAATATTAACTGGACTAGTCCCCTCCAAGCCATCTCTCTGCAGCTGCTGGTTTCTCAGTGTGATAGATGCCTTCAAGACCCACAAACTCAAGGCAGGGAATTATATTGACACCAGAAGTATTAAAGAAGGTAGAAGCAGTGGGTGAAAGCATGTACCTGCCATCCAAGAAAATTAGCTTTCCATTTCTTTAGAGAGAGTCCATGATAGGAAGGGAAAAGATGCAAGGTTTTGCCTTGTCTGACCAATATTCTACATCTGTGTACCACTCAGCTGGTAGTTTCATTTCAATGTCCTTTGTTCCAGCCCAGATGGAAGCAGACCTGGATTCTGTGCATCTGAGCAATCTTGATGTTTGGAAAAGCCAAGTTCAACACGCAAATTCCACACACAGGGCTTTTTCTCTTTGAAAACACATGAAAACACTTTGAAAAAGTGCCTAGATTCATCCCCAATTTGAGCTGAGGCAGGTGAGGTTTTACTGTGACAGGGGAATTAGCCTGGGAAATGGGGACAAACTAGTAAACTATTGTAGAAACCATCATGAGTCAGTCTGTGATTCTCAGACAGGGTGGGGGCTTTTCAGGAGTCACTATTTAGGTCCATCACAGCACAGATCTTGTCAGAGCACCTTCTTTCTCTCCCTATGTAAAGAGAGGAAAAGAATGGGATTCTCATCTGACTTCTGTTATAAAAGCCCATAGGCTTTGCTGAATTCACATTAGAGCAGCTTCAGATCTGCATCTTTTCAAGTTTATTTATTTCAAATGTCCCCTTTGAGGCTAGAAGTCTGGAGAACTTGGGAACATTTGATGTAATCTCCAAGCAGTACAAAGGGGAGCCTGCTCTAATTGAGACTGTCTCGTTAGCATTCGACACCACACTGAAAAGATGACAAAGGGTCGTGGCTGACCTTTCATTTCTCTCTATGCTGCCAAGCTTACGATAACACTTGTTTGAACTTCATTAACACCGTTTAATTGCTTGCATGGCAATCAATACCATGTTTCCCTACCAAACACTGCCATGCATGTGGGAGATAGAAAAGGGACAGAGTAAAGAAAGCAGAAACCAAGGAGTGTTTCCGTGGCGAACTGTTGCCTGGAATACCTGCAGTAAAGCAAAGGGAAGAAGGAGCTTGGGATCCCTTTGGTTTCTTACTGTGCATAAAGAAAATAACCCCTCAGATTAAAGCTGAAACAGAGCAGTGACATCAGAAATACTCTTATGCCTCTAAAAGTCTACCAGGAAAAAAAAAAAAAAAAACCTTTCAAAATAAGGTTTCCCAGGCCTGAGACTAAAAGAAATTTAAAATGAACTGATCTGTGGGTCTCAAAATTATAACAACCTTGATTTTTGATCTTAAGCTGTGTACAAAAATTACCTGACTTAGCTGTTGGGACCCAGAGTCTTGAGTCTCTGATGTCACCTTACCCCCTTTTCTGAAACAATAGTTTGCCTGGCATTACTCTTCTGAAGATCTTAAGCTTATTATAAAATGTGAGGGTAGTGTTTCTAGGATATGCAAAATGGACAGTCTGTCCCCATTCTGGATCTAATGTACGTCACTTAGTAGCCTCTGATTTCCAGACGCTGTGTTCAATAGCTTGTTTGGTCTCTTCCAGTCCACACCTATGATATCTGTTGACAATTCTGAAAAACAGACTGATTTAATATAATGAAGATTATATACTTCAAATACCTTAATGTTGTACATTACTGAGGCTTTAAACAAAAACATTGGGCTGGCATTTCAGCTCCATGCACTTTAAAAGAGAGCCTCAAATGGTAGGTAGAAATCTTGGCTGTACTTTAAAAAATGTAATCTTCTGTATCCCCTTTCCCTGTCAGAAAGAGAGCTCAAAATATAACATACCAAAGGTCAGGGGTGGAGGGTATTGTCAGTAGAGATAACAAAAAACAGTGCTGGAAGGGGCCTCTGGGTCAACACACCCAGCTCCTGCCTCAGGCCAGGATCAGCCTTGTCTAAAACCTTTGTGACAGATGCTTTTCTACCCTGCTCCTAAAGGCCTCCCATGCCTGAGCTTCCTCCTCACCTCGGGCAATCCCATCCAGTTCTTCCCTGTCCATCCCAATGGAGCATTTTGCCTGATGGCCAACACTGGGTGCAATTATAGCCCATGCCATCTCACCACATCCTCAAGGGCATTCCCTGCCTCTCTGCCTTATGCTTTTGGCATGCCTGGAGACTGATAGCTTGAGTTTCATCACTCTTCTCATCTCTATAAAGCTCCTATTGTTTCCTCGTAGCAGCTAAACATGGCTCGTATACAGTGCAGTTCTCAGTAGGCAGCAGGGAAAAAAAATGTCTTTACTCAGAATGTACAGCCTAAAACTCATGCAGGCTCTGCACTGAGCCAATATTGGCTTATTTCTTCTCCTAGATAACCTACCTGCACTCATATTCATTCTCCAATCTCTGTCTCAGTGCCTCTCACCCATTTTCCATCATTTATTCTGAGATAGGAGCCAAAAAAATGCCATGCACATGCAAAAAAAATCGGTACCCTAGAGGATACACAGGCAGACGGATTCCTTCCCTGGGGTGTTTCATGGCAAATCTCTCCATCTGAAGATTTGACAGGCCTTGAGCTAACTTTGGAAGCAGGACCTTTTGTTTAGCTGTCAAGATCTCTGAGCCAAAGTCCAATTACTGCCCAACAGCCTAGCCTTGACCAGCTCTCTCAAACCAGAACAATAAGGAGTAGCAGAGTCTAGCAGTTGCCTGCAGCTGAAGCAGCACAGACACAAACTTCTGCAGCTCACACGCCTCCCCACAAACTCAAAATGCCATGTGCTATCCACACAAGGACCGGCAGCATGTCCTTGAACAGCTTCACTTGTTTCCATAAAAGCACTGGCTGCTAGGATCATCTCAAGCTCTTCTCCAGCCTTTTCCCATCTAGCTACCCCCCATATCCCTTTCATACATCCCTCCCTCCTCCAGCGGTGCAGATACAGCCGGCTATTGCATAACCCTAATTATGTTATTGCTGTAATTGCGTCTGCCGTCTGCAGCACATGGATTTGTTGCAAGCTTTTCATATGCTAAAATGATTATTAATGAGCGTAGTCCCAACCCAGAGATGGCACAACAACATCCATGACAAAAAAGATCTTTTGGAAGCCAATTAGCTCCATGCTAAGCTGTCTAAAAGCTGGAAAATTTGAGACTGGAGAGGAAGTAACTGGCAACAGGGCTTTTCTCATCTCCTTTGATGAGTTAATGAGTTACAGAGTGGCAGCTAGCACAGTCATGCTTGTGAAACAGCTCCAGTGAGGAGCCTTTTCTGGCTGGTACCTAAGGCAAGAGCATTTACCCTGCCCCTAGCGTAAACAGAGGGTAAGAAATATTCCCTCATTGTTGCACTGCTTTTCTTAGAGGAAAAGACTTCACAGGGAAAGAAGAAGGAACAAGGACAGTTTTTTCTCAAGGCTAAGAGAGATCATCACTGTGTCTCGGTATGTACAAAATCCCTCCCCATCCAAGCACGGCAGAGGAGGGTCTCATGGGCTCTTCTCTTCAAGCCAGCCTGGAATGAGTTTCAGTCCTAATGACACCTGTTAAATCGCCTCCTATGATCTAGTCCTCTTCACATTCTCTGTTGGAGTTGCCCATGTGCCAGAGCGAGGGCCAGTGTGGATTTCCTCAAAGTGCTCCAGGGTTTCATTACTTCTGATGTCTAATGCATGAATTTCCTGCCACATCAAAGAGTGAGCAGCCTTGAGGTACAAACTCAGTCTTCCCCTGCGACTCAGAAGAAACTCAAGCCCTTAAGGTAGGATCTTTTGAGATGCATCTAAGGTTCTCCTGGAAATAGCTGGACAAGAGCCCGCAGGAGATGACAAACTGAAGCACAGAAGAAGGAACAAACCAGGATCATCGGGGCAGCGTGGTGCATGCCTGACCAAGCAGTCACTTTCTTCTGCTTTGGCCCTCAGTCATGAATTTATGGAGGCAGTGAAAATCCAAGGATCTCTGAGCCTTAGGAACAGCTTCTCAGTGGTTTTGAAGACATTAGGGGTATTTAAATGACAGGCCCTAAAAACCTCTGAGGATCTGGGCTTGAATGGAAGGTAAACAGAGACTCAGCAGGGATATTGATTCCTGCTAAGATGCCTTAATATACACATTCATAGTTTATTAGATGCAATGATGGCTTCATTAGAAACACATCAGTATAAATAATAAGTTGTTTGGTCATGGCAGAATTCTGATGGAAGGAGATTATAAGTCTTCTCCCTGTACTAGGAAAAAGATTTGGTTGATTTTAGGCACGTATTATGCCTCCCTTCTTCCTATTCCCACCAGCAAAGTAAATGTTCTAGGTATTTTTTTTTTCTCACAGATAAACACCTCAAAAATATCTTGGTTTACAGTCTTATCGGGAAACAATTTCTCAGCTGTTTGATATGACTGACTTGATCTTGGGGAGACTAGAGGGCTTTGGGGTGATGGGGTAGCTTATGAACCAGGCACAAAGCAATCTGGAGAAAAAAAAATCCCTGAAATTCAGATCACTGCATCCTCTCCTCCCCTCTAGGGAGCATTTTCTGTTGCTTTTCATTGTTTTGTTGTTTAGCTGAGTCATGGCAGTTTTGTGATGCTGAGAAAACTATCTCTCTGCAGGGCTTGAGAAGGAATGGGAGCCTTTTAGACCTTTTATTTGTTGCAGACCCGGGGGAGTGTTAAGGGAGACAGGAGAAACTTGGAGAAGCAGATGGTGTGTGCCTCTGTGCTCGGCTTCTTGGAAGGGCCTCATCCCAGCACCCAGTATCCCACCACCTTTGGATGACAAACTGAACTAGAGAGAAAAAGGAGGATTTCAACTGGTTGTCAGATCCAGACTGTCGAACACAGCGCGGTGCTGCTGCTTTACTCCGCTGGCCTCCTTTACTCTTGCTGTGATGTAATGCCCTTCACTTTTCATTTCATCCAGCAGGAGGATGCCCATGCAATATTCATAAGGAGCCGGGCTCCCCTCCACGGGCTCTTCCTAGGCACCATAAATCAATGTATTTCATGGCACTGCAGGCTCTGCAGACTCTTTTTCCCTACAAGTCTGTGAACCGTGCTGGCTGCGCGAAGACGTGCTTTCACTTGGGTGTCAAAGCATGCCCTGGGAATGCGTTCCAGCAAAAAGGAGCCTGAAATAGCACTTCCAGGGATGCTCCCTGCACCTCACAGTATCTCTTGTCATAATGCAGCTGTGGCAGATGTCCTATTTCATCTGTGGCAAGAGGCACTGGATTTTGCTGGGAGTGGCAAAGCTCTAGAAATGTCTTTTTTTTTTTTTTTTTTTTTTGATGGTGATCACTGATTTCTGCTGGAGACAACTCTGCAGGATACATCCTCATGGGTCATGAGATCCCAGAGGGCTCCTTCCTCCAGAGTCTACTGATCAGTATGTAAAGAGAAATCAGGATGAAATCAAGTCCAGACTACTCATTGATAGAGGACTGGGTCAGGGCAATAGGTGGACCATGGGACAGAAGCTGGGAATGTTGCCTCTTTCTGGCCCCATAAGACAAGTTGCTTCCTGGTTCCATTTCTCTACCCAAGAGAAATCAGGGAATATCAATTTCTCCCCTGAAAAACCAAGATGGTAAGTAAGACCCACTCATTGCAATAAATAGAGAAGGCACAAAACCAGACTGAGGCAATACTGGAGCTTTTTGGTATGTGTAGTCTTTCACTGCATAGTCTGTCAAAGGCAGCTGCTTGTCCCACTCTGTCATAGAAAGTATTTTCCCACTTGTCTTTCTGAAGGATCCTTATTGCATAGCACTCCAGTGTCCAATTTCTCTGCAGTGGAAGACAGCCTCCAGCTCAGCAGGTGTCTTGATGCTATTTACAGGACACCTGTCAGCTCTTTCGTCTCCCTGTCCCCTCTGCCTCCTAATTATAAAATTGTGGATGACTGCAGCAATGGACTTTTTTTTTTTTTTTGCTTGTGCACAAAATGTCAAATTGCAGAAATTAAAAATGTAAATGATGGTGTCTAATTAACCAGTTGACAGTAGAGCACAGCTGCGAGTGACAGTGACTGATTACCTTCCACAAACCTTGTCCTCCAAGACCTGCTTTACCCAGGGGACGAAGGACAGTGAAAATAGCAACTTCCTTAAAGAGACATTACTCTGTTGCTGAAGCCTGATGCATGAGCAATGGCTATAATGTCTCCATGCCCTATGGATAATATCCCTGTGTTCTTGAATTAAAGGAGAAAGAAAGGCTTTGACTCCTAAGGAAGACTAATGTTGCCCAGACAGAGCGGGGTTAAAGACATTAAAGCGTCTTGCCTTGAACTGTGACAGCTGATGAGCTTAGATTTTGAGGCAAAACCAAAGGGCAGAGAAGCAGAAAAGTTCCTGGAAAAAAACGGATGTTATGAGGGGAGATGGATGATGTTAGCCATGGATGCAGATGAACAAGTTTGAGTGGCATAGGCAGGCAAGCAAAGGGATTTTGGTGCAGGAGCTCTCAGTGGGTGGGCGGATCAATGTGACTTCTCTGCAGGACTGAAGGCAATGTTCAAAGGCCTTGAACATTGATGAAGGAATCCAGCAGCGACAGGTATGGCCTACTTCTTTGACGACATGTAGAAAGTTTACACTGGTCTTTGGGGTTTCAGGCTCAGAATAGGGTCGAATGATTGCAAGACAAATCTGGCGTTCAGGAACTAGTGATTCATCTCTAAGCTCTGCTTTTGGCTAAGTCACCTTTTTTTCTGTAAAAGAAGAGCATGACCAGCTATTTCATTCATGCGCAGGAAAAGCCTGAAAGACACTGAGAAGTTTTTTCTTCCTCTTTGTGGTGTTGGCTTTCAACTCATGGCTATTTATTCTCTCCAACCCAAGAAACACTTGCAATCCTCTCTTGCAGGTACTACTCCGACATCGCCAAAATGCCAGCAATCAGCGACCAGGACATGAATGCGTACTTGGCTGAGCAGTCTCGCATGCACATGAATGAGTTCAACACTATGAGTGCACTCTCAGAGATATATTCCTATGTTGGCAAGTACAGCGAGGAGGTAAGAGCCTTGAAGCAGGGCAAAGTAGTTCTGCAGAGCTCATGCATTTTCAGCATGTGTCACAGTTCTCTGCCTTTATCCTGGCTAATGATCTGATGGATTTAAGGAATAGAAAGCAAGAGTAAGTACCTGAAAGTGGGCACGCAGGGATTTTGTGATCTTTACATCATATGCGATAAAAAGCAAATATAAGCATCAGCTTTGCTTTAAAAGCAACGTATAGAGACAAACAGAAGCTGGATGCAATTCTGCGAGGGTCCAGCTGACCCTCTAGGGGATGTTGCCCAGGAGAAGCTTAGGAGAACTTTGTCTTTTGAATCCATAAAGTCAACCAGAAAATCACACTTGCTAGGTAAGAGAAGTCATGGTTGGCTCAGATATTCTGCCTTTTATCTGCTGATAGACTCCATGAATAAGGATTTCTTAGATAGTTTGGATCAGTCTCTGGAGATGCTATTCTTTCTTTATGGCATAAAAGGGAAGGTTAGAAACCTCATGCAGAGGTTTCTACGTAGACTACGGGTATATTTACATCTTCTAACTTAAATATCTAAAATGAAAATAGTTGCATCTTAGCCTGTGTCTAGGTACGTATTATATACAGTGTAGACCTGGGCCAGTATTCAAGTATGTAAATATATGTGTCTGGGACCATTTCAGATTCTCTAAAGCATCTAAGAAGGGCCCAGCCAGTATGATACAGGAATTAAAGGTCACCTGCATGGTTATGGATGCTGAAGACCAGATGAGATACCCTAGGCTGTCAAGTGTCATAGTCATCTGGATATAGACAGTGAGTCAAGGAAGCCACCAAATGACTAGATGTTGAAGATGAATATCCATTTGATCACTTCCAGTATAGAAATCTGCATTTAGTCAAATCAGCCCCAAACTGCCTTCTCAATTCTCTGCTGACCAACTTGCTTTGCATAATGCAAACTCACCTCAGAGACAGCTGACTGTCATCCATTGCTGTAGGATAATGGGTTTGTTCCTTCTGGGCAAAAAAAAAAAAAAAAAAAAAGAAAAAAGTCACATAAATTCTTTCTCTTTTTGCAGATTCTCGGCGCACTTGATCAAGACGACCAGGCTGGGAAACAGAAACTTGCCTACAAACTTGAACAAGTCATAACCCTCATGAGCATAGACAGCTGAGAACTGTCCTGCCAGGGACACCCTGGGAGGGATAAACCAAGTCGTGCCTCAGTCAAGATCATCATCTTTACCAAGTGCAAGTTTTGATTGGCTGGAAGCAGTCACTGAACAGCTCTCGCTCTTCTCTTTCTCTCTCTCTCACTTCTTTCTCTTTCAAAAAAAAAAAATCTATGGACAAAGCGACAAAGCCCCAGGGGTGAAAAGGAAAAGACGACAGAGGAATCTCGGCTCTGGGGCCATCAAGATATTCAGGTGGAGCTCTTCTTTCTACAGCTTCCCTTCTGCCCTTGATCTAAAGAAAAACTCTTAAACAAACAAAAACCTCCCCCAGCAGTCTATCATCAGTCTGCAAATGGGAAACCGGGAGGTCACCTCTGTCATGCTGCTTTAACTGTCCCCCTAGGGCTGTAGCCTCTGGAGTGGACATGGAAATGAACTCAGTATTACAAAAAAAATTCTCACTGAGGGGAGCGCAGCCTGCCTGCAGGGATCCTGAAGGACAGTAGCAAATGGAGATCCTCTCCAACAGAGCCATTTAAATGCTATCTCTTGGTAGCAACCCACTGGGAGAGGAATTGAAGCCTCCCCGAAAAAAAAAATGCCACTGCTCAGTTCAGAGTGCGACCATTGTGGCTCTTTTCTGCCTGGGCAAACAGCGGTGTAGAGCTGCTCTCTTGGGCCAGGGGAAGGGTCAAGAGGGGAGGAGAAGACCGATGGTCCCCCGCCCACGTTTCATATGATTATTCTTATTTTTCGAGGAAACCTGTGTCCCCCCTCCATCTTTCCCATTGTGTCCTGTTGGTCATAGCGCTGCGACAAAAAAAAAATGCTCTTTCTGCTCGGTGGCATTCTGTTGGTGGTGATTCTGTTCCTTCTGGCAATGGACAGTGCAGCGTCTCCCTCATCTCCCACTTCAGCTTGGAAAGCAAAAGACATAAGTCTCAAATTGTTCCAGAAGAGGTGCTTGGCCTCAAAAAACAACCAGAGGAATTTTTGTTAAAAGTCTTCTGTTCTTTCCCTTTTGTTTCCCGAATGGAAACACTACTAGTGTTTCCTTCATGGTGGAATATCAGGAGCATACTGAAGGGCTTGCTATGAAGCAAAGTGATGCGTAGAGCTGATTCAAGAAGCTTCCTTCAAAACCACCATTAAGAGGAAATGCCACTCATTTTTGGAAGGAAATCTGGGAGGTAACACAAATGAAATACCCCTCAGCTGCCATTTGGTGCCAACTTCTGGACCTTCCTTTTATCCATTTCTGGAACCAAACGGCCTTGCTGAAGGCACAACTGGTGCTTGGGAAAGATTTGTCACCTCTTTGCACTTCAGAGATCACTGTCATCACAGAACAAGGATGGGTGGTTACCCCTTCTTTCCTCTGCTCAGCTCCTCCAGAGCAACTCCATCTCAATCTGCTTCATAGTCAACGGAGCACGAGTTGGCTCTCCTCTGCATTTGGTTGGGTTATTTTTCCTACAGTTGTCAGTGTGGCTCAGTGTCATGGGAGCAGAAACCCTGCAGAGCCACAAGAGATGTGGACAACCTCACTCCTGGTACGTGAGCATGCATCCATTTCACCAAGAATGAAGACTGCTCTCTAGCAGATGCAGGCGTGGTTTGGTGCTGTGAAGAACCAGTCTTTATCTGTCTTGTGCCGTGCTGAGGAGGACAGCCTGGATCTCCTTTGCAGCCAGAGGCGGGTTGGGTGCAAACAGGGGATGTAAATTGATTATGGAGTGAGTGTATTTAGTTTTACTCGTGCATCTTGCTAGCAAACCAAGCTGCACGACACCTAATCACTAGTGAATGTGGTGAGGGACGTGGTGCAAGCAGGAGTCAGTTAGGAAGTGGATTTCATTCAGCCAGCGCATAAGCATGTAGAGGAGGTCTTTCCAAACCCACTTAAACAACAACAGTCCCAAACTGGGTGTTGGCAGTGGGGGGAGAATGTCACAAGATTCATATTGAAACAGTAAACTTAGGGACACGTCTTGGTTTTAAAACCCCAGACATTTCTCTCTTGATTATACTTATTATTATTTTGTGTGTGCGTGTGTGTGTGTGTGCGTGCGTATCTGTGTGTGTGTGTGTGTCATTTCCTTTTTTAATTTTGCTTGCTTTCTGTTTGATTGCTGAGCTGATGGACTTATCATGCACCTTATGGACATCTCAGCATCTTTGAGAGGCCTGCACACTGGGGCTGATTTGGGTTCAGTTGGTTCTGCCACAGTTTTGTTGATCCGTTTAACAGTGTTGGCGCATGTTCCAGATCCATTGCTTATGGCTGTGAAAGTGGGGTGGAAGTCCCACCAGAGCCAGCGACTAACGAAAATTACAACAACGCAAACACAATATTTTTTATAAGTACATAAAAGGAAAATTAAAAAAAAAAAAAGAAAGAAACCAAAGGTTTTGACAAACAAAGTGCCACAAATGATAAATATGGACCCTATTGTCATGCCTTGTACACACAGCTGGATGGTAGGAGTCTAAGGGCAAATAGCTGGCTTGGAGGGGAAGTGGTTATGAGTGATGGGCTACACTGCCTGGACATGTGCACGTCAAAGGAGGAAGAAGTTGTTATTAAAAAGAAAAAAAAAAAAAAAAAAAAGAAGTTATCAAAGTGAACTGGTGTAATCCTGCATGGTTACAGATGTCAGAGGAACACTACAGGGGAAACCTGACTCACCCTGCTTATTTTTGATGTTTTCAGGGCTGTTTTTTTTTATGATGATGATGATGATTGTTTTCCATTGTTAGTATTTTATTTCTTCTTGCTGGTACGGAGTTTTTCAACTGTAAAAATATATATATATATATATTTCAAGAAAAACTTGAACACCTCAGAGACACTGAGAATGAAACACTAATGGGAAATGGGAAGCACCATGAGATGGGTATCTTGTCCCTTCCCAAGTTCCCATTTAGACATTTCCGTTTTCTCTCCAACTTCTTCTCTCCCGTGTCCCCTGGATTTGAAAGAAAATCTGTATTTTGATTCTCTTTCTTCTCCTCTGTCTCCTCTGTTCTTTTTTTATTTATTTTTTTTATTTTTTATTTTTTGCATTTGAGCTGATTTTGTTTTGTTTTGTTTTGCTTGAAAAATGTGCCAGAATTGTGATGTAAATGCATAGGCTTCGTGCCCTGTCCCCTTCAGTGCCCTCCCCATTCCAGATGTTGTCCCAGCCCGCCTAGTCTATGAGACGTCCTGGCATCTTTCTTCTCAGCATCACCTGTTGAGCTAATTATTTTTATAAGTGCATGTAAAATACAATTAAAAAACAAAGACACAAGCAGGAGAAGGATAAGCCCTGCTATGACATGGGTGAATTCTTTTCTCCCTTCCTTTGCCTTTCCCCCCGCCCCAGTCCTCTATTTTCCATGCCTAACCATAAGTGCCCCATGTAAGTGGTTTTTCACACCATTTCTCAAACTATGAAGATAAAACTGGAGCCAGAGTTCCTAGAATTCAATGGACAAACTCCTAACACTTGTAATGTGCCAGATGATATGCTGATATTTATTGTTATTTCTTAAGAACTGTGGTCAAGATAAGGGCAGCTGACATTCACAGCACCATCAGGAATGGGGAAAGGGAACCCTTGAAGACCATGCATGGTCCTATTGAGAGACATAGGATTATTTCCTCACTGCAGAGTTTGCTCTGGGAATTTACAGCTGGGTTAGAGGTGGACTTCTGTGCAAATGTGGTGTCCTCCCTATGAGTACATTCACTCATTAACTTCAAAACAAGATCTGAGGCATAATCCATCATCTTACCTGCTGTCACAGACTGAGCTTTCTAGAAAAAGGAGCTATGGGAAAATTTGGATTTTTGTCTGTGGGAAGATGCTAGAAATTCATAATACTTGAACAGGCAGCACACTAGAGATATAGAAAAAGGAGAAATGGACAACCTAAGAGCATTGTTGTCACCCAACATGCTTCAATCCTTCTCTTCCCCCTCCTAGTCCTGTCCCAAAGATATCTGGAGGTTTGATCCAATCTAGCATACACCAGCCTAGCCAGCTGGCTTAACAGGGCTATACCAGTTTTTACTAGCTGTCGTTTCACCACTGCAGTTGTCTTATATCACTCCTGCGCTATAACCAGTAAATCCTGCACTATAAAAAATGTTAAGACCTAATGAAAATTTACTAGCAGATTTTTGGTGAAAGTTTGTTTAGATTGAAAGATCATTGCCAAAATTGGCAGATCTATCCGTGCATCAAAATTGTCAGATCTTATGTACAGGCCCACAAGGAAATTATTACCATGAGGGGAAAGCAACCAAATAAATCATATTGTTGCCATTATTATTATTATTATATATAACTATTATATATAATAATGGTATTATTGACAACTAATATATGATGTTTTAAAAATTCATTAGCCACTCTCACTGTGCAATCAGTCAGCAGAGAGATTATACAGCAACCCAAGCACTGAACAGCCACTACAGTAAAGAAATTGGTTCAAGAGTAAGCCAAAATACCCAATGTACATTTGCCCTTTGACTTTAGTGAAGGGCTATGGAAAGAGACTATTTTCTAGCCAGACTCTTCCAAAGGAAGCCTGGAAACCTGGAAAAACTGAGTCCCATGGCTCCTTTCAGTGGGGCATAGGAAGCTTATGAAGCAACTTCAAGCCCAGGGAGCATCTCCCATTAAAAGGAAAGTCTGGGCTAGCAGAGATGTCCTGGGCTCCTCTCCCACATTGCCAAGGCATCACTGAGACTAATCAAGTTTCACCTTTCCCAGCAGTCTGCAGTAGAATAACTCATCAAAGCAGCTGCCTCTGACATCTGGAGAGCTTCCTCAGTGCTGTAAAAGTATTGAGAGAGGAAGAAAACTTGCCTTATTTACCAAAATCCTATGGCAGTTTCTAGTGTGCTAAAGGTAATATCCTGCACAGAAGTCTGGTGCTTTCAGAGTCCACTGATGGTGGTGAAAATACCACATCCACAACAGCCCTTGCCTGTAATCCTGCCAGTCCCAACAAGGCATTTTTGGTCCTTTTCTTCTCCTCGATTTAGCATGTGGCTGAAGGAGTCAGATAGAGGGCACTGGGTAGAAATGTGCATGTGGATCCCACCATGTTTGTGCTGGTTTTGTTCTTTCTCACCAAGAATTTCATCCAGGAGACCCTAGTCTGCATTCTTCCCAGACATGAAAGAGCAAATCAGCTCTCAGGCAAGTACTGTCCTCTGAACTCCCCCAGGCCTTTGGTAGCATCTTTTCCTGGGATGACCAGGGTGGGACAGGAAATGTTCCTCCATCTCCAAGTTAGAAAATGGCAATCATTTATAAATTACTTCTGATGTTGACAGAACCTCACTTTGACAGCTGTTGGATAGAGAAGAACTTGGTGATGCCAGTACAAATTTCTCCATGCCTTTGATAAGCAGTAGGAGATTTGTCCTCTGAGGTCTGGGACTGTCCTAGCTCCTGTGGTCCTACCTACCTTGGTGTGTTGGAGAGCAGGCCTTTTCCTAAAACTGATGAAGTGAGTGAGCATGGTACGAACCTCAGCCTCCTGACCATTCTCAGCCTGAATTTTTCCTCTTTGCTCCCAGTGCCATCTTCATTGTTGAATGTCACTGGGTCCTTTCAGCCTTGCAGTTTTTCCCCACCATTGCCATTGTGCAATGTCCCTTCCCCTTGCAAAGTTGTGTTCTGTCTAACAGGGGACAACCACTGTGCAAAGGACTCTCTGAAGCTGGAGCTGGCCAGCCATAGGACAGCTCAGTTCTCTGCACTGTTAGAGAAGTACTCAAGGGGGCACAGCCTTACAACAAGGAACTAATTTCCAGAAGGATGTCAAAAAAGAAAAAAAAAAAAAAAAAAAAAAAAGAAGAAAAAAAACCCCTTTGTAAGGATATAAAGCTGCTTAGTCTAATCAACCAATCACGTGTGTGTTTTCTGTTGTTGTCGTTGTTGTTGTTTGTTCATTGGTGGTTTTCCCCCCCCCCTTTTTTTTTTTTTTTTTTTTTTTTTAATCTTCTGTTCTAAAAACAGAGAGTTTACCTCAAGAATTTTTTTTCTGCTTGGAAACAGATCACCTCAAAGACCTTTGCAGCAGAGAGCAGTGTAGGGGGAAGCTCAGTAAAGAGTACCTGGGTGTGGAAAACAAGGGGGAAATGAAGGAAATTTTGCTTCTTTCAGCGTTCCCTTCTCTTGACAGTGTAGTGTGGTGGGACTCCTTGACTCTGAGGGCAGCATCTCCCAGCAGTGGATGTTGCTCCTCACTTTCAGATAGATGGAGAAACAAGAGCCAGCTGAAGAAATCAAAACGCATTTCCTATCTGAAAGTCACTTTTTCTTCCAGCTGTCTCTACCGCATGAGGCCGTGTGAGACACCATTGCCCAGGCTGCTTTTAGATGGTTGGGATCATGTCCAAATGGATTAAGGGAGTACTCTGGAGAAACTTGGTGTTACTTAAAATTTCTTCGCAGCTCTTTTCCCAGTCCCTGGAGCAAACCCCCTTTCCAGCCCAGAGTGGTCTGCAGAAACAGATATTAGGTGCTAACAAAATGGTCCCAGCATTTTCCCCAGGAAATCAACACAAGAGGCAACTGAATTATTTAAAGCCACAAGACAGGCCCTTCCTAGTGTCTAATCCTGTGTCTTGAACATATGTATGAGACCAGAAGTCTCATTCTCTTTTGCTAAATCTTCCACCTTACATGCAAAATCAATGTAAAGACATATCTTTCACTACAGTGTTACTAACAGCCTCGAAGAGATGTCAAGACAGCATTAGAAAGAACTTGGGATCCTTTTCTTTTAGGTTATTGTTGTTGTTGGTTTGACTTTCTTTTGAATTGATCCTAGTTAAAAGATAAATAAATAAAATCTATACTATTTAAATTGGAATCCCGTTGTTACTTGGTAAAGGCAAAGCTTCTGTACCTTTGTTATAATTAATTGTATACCTGTGTATGTAAATATAAGGCATTCCTATTTTGCAGTCCAGAACAAAAAAAAAAAGAAAAAAAAAACCTATTTGTAATATAGAATAAAGTTTATTAAAAAAATAAAGAAATAAAGAAAAGAGGTTGTGATTGCTGCTTCCTGAATGGAGCCAGAGTTAAAGAGAGGGATCAAAGGGGAAAGTGCTGAGATAGCAGAATGCTGAGGTAGGAGAACAACCAAATGCTTAAAGCAAGACCTTTTCTTGGAGCCCTTCCCTTGGTTCAGGCTCTCCCAGCATCCACAGAGAGGCTCAAGAACTTCCTTAGCACTTTTTCCTTCCTTCCTTCCTTCCTTCCTTCCTTCCTTCCTTCCTTCCTTCCTTCCTTCCT
>VZSV01000034.1:1735406-1751594 GCA_013398735.1 Nothocercus julius
TCCTCTCCTCCCTTCCTCCATCTCTTTCTCTTTTATCTCTTTTTCTTCTCTTTCTCACATGAAAAGTCACTCATTGGGTTATTTGAAATTTTTTTTGAGGGGGAAGATGAGGTCTACACGGATTTTCCATTCTCTTTGCCCATCAGGCTCTCATCAGGCAGGACCTGAGAGGCTTCTAAAATCAGGATCGACTTTTCAGACTTGCTAGATATCCCAAAGGCCAGAAAATTTGCCCGTTGACAACTCTGCTGAGGGTAAACTGGAGATATTCATAGGTGCTATTCATTGCCCCTGCCCATCAAAAGTCAAAGGGATATAGGCAGGACTATACATCCTCTGCTGTTCTCTTGTGCTTGGCATCTCCTCATCACCCATTCACATGCCATTCCTTCCTGTTCACTCAGTAGAGATTAAATAAGGTTCAGACTACACACTTGGAGCTAATGTGACTCCTGCCATACTCTCAGTGACTAAACCTGAGCAACCTGCCAAGGAACAAGAGAGCAAGCAGGATTGATGGGGCATCTGTCCAGTTGCTCCTTGGGATTCAACAAACGAGGAGTCTGTGTCACCCGGAAGGGTCTGTGTCAATCAGCCATCTCATTCATCATCTTAAAAGTGAGTTGGGCAGCAGGGTGCCTGGTTGGGTATCACCTGTCAGACACCTTGGTCAGCAGCGTGGATGGTGGGAGCTGATGTTAAAACCGTTTGTGTACAAAACAGTGCTTCAGACTTACTTCAGTTACACAAAATGTATGGTGTATTAAAGAAAAACTAGAAAAAGAAAAAAGAAAAAAGAAAAAGAAAAAAAAGAAAAAGTGTTACCCACAGGCACACAGCAGATATAAGACCTTGCCCAGCTGCAATGAATTCAGTCACACACTTTTTGCCATTGGATAGCTCAGTGTCTTACCTACTTGTGAGAATCCACACCACCAGCCAGAGCACGGTCAAGCCATGCCATGGCTATAGCTTGTATGTGAAACTGGAATACAGTTTCCTCCTGCCCTCTGTGCCAAGACCAGAAAACACCAACTAGCTCTTCCAAGACAAAAACACTCTTCCAAGATTAAATAGGGATGGAAGCAATCATTTGGCATGGCTAAACAAACATCTGAGGTTTGTGGTTTGTCATCATTGGCGTAGACACTGCCTCCTCCAGAAGCTCTGAACAACTCTGTTCATTTCCCAGATGGGCTGAGCTGTATGTTCAAGGATGACTAGTTTCCCTTCAAAGGGTACGGGAGCAAACTTCTTACCATCTTTTTCATCACTACGATCACTAGAGTTTCCCTGCTCTGCCCATGATGGATTGTCCTTCCCCAGAGATGCAGAAGAGAGGCATTTCAAAGCTCTCATGCTTTTACTGTGCAGAAGAGAGATGGTAACAGCTTCCTACATCTCAATACATCCCTCCTTCAGGCTTCTCCACTGAACAAACGGTGACCGTTCGTCTCATCTTTGTGAGACTCCCCTTTCCAAATGACATTGCCCAAATGTACCCTCCTACCAAAATAAAAACAAAACAAAACAGAACAAAAAAAAAAAGGGAGGGGGGCAGGGGAAATTTAGGTGTATGTCTGCAGCTCAGCTTTCCAAAGCAATCCCAGATGTCAGCTGAAAAGGACTCTTTCCAGCAACCTGGAGAGCATTTAATTTGGCTTTATTATTTCCTGTTCCCTCACCCGCTTTCTGACACTTCACAGGTTCAACAGCCTGCATCACATTAAGTTGTTCCACCCCCTCCAGCCTCATCACTGATGGGGTTTCTCATTCAGCAGATTGTAACTCCAGCATCATTCATCCCGTGCCAGCAGATATAACATGCATGAGAGGACTGACAGACCTCTGCAAGACTCTCCATTACTTGTGTTCGGTGTTCATTACCGTCCCCTAGCTGGTGAGGGTGATGGAGACCATAGCTGCAAATCAAGAGTCCTGCAGAGGCCAGGTTGCTTTGGAGTTAAGCTGTCAGCACATGGCATGGCAGAGAGATTGTTGGATCGGTAAGGTTTTATTTAGGGATAATCTCAGGCAGCATATTTCTCCTCTCTGCAAAACCACCCCTCTTTATGCCTGGAATGGAAGTCACCTGACTGGCTGCAAATGGTTTCTTCTGTGATAGTTGTCCTCTCTTGGTACAGAAGCAAGAGATAAAAACAGGTACTTTCAAGATACAACTCATCTCATTACAACTTGGATGGCTAAAATAGATCTGGGAAACACAAAGGAAAATGATTGTTTCTCCTTGTTGGCCCTAAGGAGAATAGAGAGGAGCTAGCCCAACTGTGGATGACTACACTATTCCTTTCTAAATCCAAGTTTGATGAATCTCACCAGTGAGTCTACTTTGACCTTCATTGCTATAATTGCTATAGGAAAGGGAGCATTTCTTGACATAAATGCAGTGGAGCCCTGATCTCCTCTGAGATGTATTGGATGATCCCATAACCAAACCAGAATTTGGGAGGCGAGTGGGAATCTATTTGGCCTTTTTCCTTCAGCAAAGAAAAAAAAAATGTTCAAAGAAAAAAAAAATGAAAGAATAACTTTTTTATTATTATTATTTGCTGCATCAAATTTCCTGCCTTCTCATAAATTCTAATAGGAAGTGTACGCCCTGACCTTATAACTCCTAGATCCCAACATCTTGCCAAGACATCACAAGGCAACTTTCTTTCAGTATACCATATGGGATGCAGCCCTTGTTCAAACGCTACAGCAAAGCAGAGAACCATCGAGTCACAATTCATGAGACGCAAGCCTCTTATGTTTAGGAACCAGCCAACTAGCTCTCTGAGAGGTAAGGTCCAGACACAGCTCTGGAAGAGTTTGCACCAGGAATTTTATTTTCACTTGCATGAATGAGATGGCATCTAGTGTAGCTCTCTCTGGCCTTTGTGTTTTCAGGCACAGTTACTTCACTGAGAAAAATATGGAGTTAGATTACAGAAAGACACAATGGAAAATGGACCTACTTCACCAGGAAATTTTTGTAAGAAAATGTTGAAAAAGGAACTGCTTAGAAAATTCAGTCTGTCATGAGTCTGACAGCACAAGGCATACCTGGCCTGGGTTTCTGAGTAGGGCTATGAGAGTGAGGCCTAATAAATGCTTATTTGCTTTGAAATTTGAAACCTGATCTTTGAGGTGCAGGAATGATGGCAGAGAAAAAATAATTAGCCAAAATGATGTATTACCAAAGTATCCTGTCTTTGTGCCTTGGGCAGACTGTCCTCCTTACTGCAGGAGTACCAGAGTGTTACCAGCCTGAAGGTCTTCCAGGACCTCTCCTTCCCACTGGTCTATAAGCAGGCCGAGGGTCTATGGAACAATATGGATGTGCGGGTTCATACTGAAGTCCTTGCTTGAGGATGTGATTTGAGCAGCACCAAGGTGAGGGACAAAGTGCTCTACAGCCTTCAGCATTCATGGGAATTTTACTACCTGTGGGGTAGTGTGGAGTAGGTTTTCTTGCTAACCCACAGCTGGCACAACAGCAGGAGAGATATGCTGGAGGCTACAATATTGGGATAGATTTGATATATCTTCTGCTGTAGACAAGAAACAAGTTATTTGGAAAGCTGTGTGACCATGCACCAAGTGAGATCTCTTCCACCAGCTCTAATATGGGGAAGACCTGCATATAGGAAATCATGCAGCCCCTTGCTATCACGACAGAGGGCGGAATAGGAAGCCTCTAGCATTCAAGACACCAGGGCTACCTAGATGGCAGGACCATGACTCTGGTCCTGTGCTCTCCCTCCCTTCTGATGGATGAGGGCAAAAGAAGTAAAGCTGCAAGCACAGATCTAATTATGATAATGGTAACTATGTCCTCTTTCTGCCTTCAGTGCCAACCCCAAGCCAGAGTGCACTTGCCAGGACAACTGTCTAACAAAACAGCCCTGCTTTGGATTAGCACAGGCAATGTGATTAACTCCGCAGCAGGGGCAAGACACAACACCAATCTCAGTCTCAACTACCACATCAGAGACCTCAAGTGAATTAGATCCAGAAGAGGCATCTGTGAGTTACAGGGTTGGAATTTCATCAAGGGCTTCTGGAGAGATCATAAACCACCAAACAGCTCTTGCAATCTCCCCCCTCTTTCCATCCACCGTCCACAAATAGAATTATAGCTCTATAATTCAATAGGGGTCTGTTTGTCTACAAGAGGACTAATGCATGGAGCCATCTGTGGGGGTGTTTGGCTGTAAATATGTTCTTTTTCCTGCCATTCCTTCATCCCATCCTGCACAAAATGATGCTTCCATGCTTTGCCCAGATCACCTGACTTGACATGAAGTCTTTCCCCACCCATCTTCTTACTTTCACCTCCTTCCTCCATCCATCCCAGCTTAACATAAACATAAAAACAGTCGCTGCCTTACAGACCAGTCTGCCAGGAACAGCTCACATGCAGTCCCCTTCCCTTCAACTTGAACAGTCAGAACAACACTCAGTTAGCTTTTCACTTTTTATCCACAAAACATACTCTGGTCCTACACAACCCTTATTGCAAACATGAAATCCCCATTAAAACTTTTGAATGAAAGGACTGTGCTGGCAGTTTTCAAGTGGATCCAAACTAGGTATTTAGACTTAATTGTGTTCTCTGATGGTTTAAGGAGCATGGAGGTCCTTTCGCCTGCTCCCTCCTTTTTTATTTACTTATTTTTTTTTTTCCTGGAACTTGCACCCAAACATTCAGTCTGCAAAGCACAAAGCATATCTGGAAGATTTCAACATTGCAAGTTAGATACGTCTGCAAGCGATTTCAGCTTGGGCCTTATTGTGGGGCATCTTGTATATCTGATACTCTAGAGGTGGTCCCTCAAGGGTCTGGCTTCAATCGGATATAAATAACCAGGCTGAGAATCCCTTGCAAAACAAAGCTGTCAGGCATCTGAAAATGTCCTCAGCACAAGTTCAGAAAGAGGAAACTGAGAACGAGTCCAAGGTTGGATGCTCTAAGAAAGAAGTGATTTGCTAAAGCTGAGACAGGGACCTGAGGCCCAAACAAAGTGTTAGCTTACAGTGCCTCTTCTAACAGACTAGCAGCCAATGTGCATAGATCAGACAATGCTGTGCTTGCACACTTTAAAGTATATCAATATCTCCTCTTCTCCTTTTACCAGAACTTTCAAAATATCTTGAATTTAGAAATTTGGTGTGTAGTCACCTTAACCAAGAAATATGTCCTGGACATGCTGAAAAATTCCATGCAGAAAAATGGCTAGGAACTGTTTCTCATTGGCTCAGAGATACTTTTCTGACTTAGGCAATGATTTTGGAGTTTTGGAAAAGCTTTTTTTTTCTGAGGAGTAGTGCCAAATTTCAGGATATGTTATTCTATTCTCCCTGATAACACAGTTCTAACACATTGGGAAAGTTTTTTTTATGAGGTAAAGATATTTGACTACATAAAATTATGTAGTCATACATGGACTTTAAGTTAAGTTCATGACCTAGTTCTGAAGGTTAGAGATTTCTCAGAGGAGCACACTATACTGATCGCCATATAAGGGAATGGCACATATATTGCACTCCATGAGAAAGGAGATTATCAACAACAAAGTCAGGTTCTGTTTGCTTGTTTTTAACTACCTTCCTACAAGATCTTTCTCTCAATTTGGCCAACTAAAGGGGCAAGGTTTATCAACCAAAATTCTGCTTTATTAGTCAAAGGGAATAATTGATTGCGGTTTTTTGTTTGTTTGCTTTTTAATCCTGTCACTTCTCTGAAAGCTTCCTTTGATGATTAACCTAACTTCTTCCTGTTCCTTTCCCTTTTGCAAAATTCCTCCAAGTCTTCCTGTGGAAATTACTGAAGTAGTGATCAGCTAGGCTGCGATATGCTGCAAGCATGCTTCAAAAATCACATCCTAATATTTAGGGAGAAAGAATATTTAAAAAAGAGAGAGAGAGAGGGAGAGAGAGAAATCAACTGGACAATTGGACTTGCAAATGAGAGCATTGTATAGTAAAATCAACAAAGATATGAGGCAAGACATCTGGAAAAAATAGATTAAAATTGTGCCAACCTTTATGAAAAGGCCAACTCACAACAAAACAAAAAGTGTCTGAGCGAATCACAGCAGAAAGAAATGCGATGCAAACTGGATTATTCTCAATGATCAGCACTGTGTTCTTTCATATATGTATAAATTCTTTAATTAGTAAGATTGCCCCATGTAATAATTGATAATTTTTCTCCTTTGAGAAGTTGATTGTAAGGGGAAGGTAGGAGATATTGTTCCAGAGGCCAGCCTGTTTTTTAAAATTCTTTCCTTGCCTTGCCTTGCCTTGCTTTGCCTTGCCTTGCCTTTCTTTGCCTTGCCTTGCTTTGCCTTGCCTTGCCTTGCCTTGCCTTTCCTTGCCTTTCCTTTCTTCCTTATTTCTTACTGCCTTTGGAAATATTTCATTTTTCTTCCTTTGGAAGGATAATGCTTCTGGGAGACATTGAATATCCTTGGAAATAAATCTAGCTGGGAAGCATTAGTGGAATATCTTAAACAGCCTGAGATTGAAAGTCTTGTTAAGTTTAGATTGCTCTTAAAAATAATAATAATCAGTTGGTCTTTCAGAGGGAGAATGAAAGGGGGAGGAAGGAGGTTTTATATGGAATTGTTGTGTTCAGGGGCAAAAGAGGATGATAAAAAGTATACTTATTTTATTACCATCTATTTTCAGTTTATTAAGGGCATTCTAACTGCTGGATCTGAGAGGGAAAATGTCCAGATGAACTTCTGGGTATAGTGTGAAGGTACCTCTAAGCACAATGGACATTTTCATCAGACAACTGAGAGAGGTTCCTGTTGAGTCTTCACCAATAGAGGGTTGAAAGGGCTCAAAGAGTCTCCTGAAATCTACGGGAACCAACATGGAGTAGAAGATGCCAAACTCTGCTCTGGAGTTGCTGTTTCATGGGCATGTGGAACTGTTCTTTTGACTTCTCTTGTTCTTTGGTTTCAAGGAAAGACAGTCTTCCCACTTTTTTCATCTGACCCCATTGGTGGTTTGCTTCTGAAGGATATTAGGAACACCAACATATCCAAGGCAACTAAACGTATCTGCCTAGATATAGGAAGCCAGTTTTCAAAATATTTAAGGGATTTCAGATTCATCTTCATGCCTCAAAACCCTTTGATACATTGGAGAGTTCCCCGTTTTAATCCAACTTTAATGAAATTTCCTTCTGCTGAAAAGCTTGTCTTTGTCTTGTGAATTAGGTGTGTCTTGTGAATTTGTCTTGTTTCAGGTGATGTGTGGCACCTCTAGAATAACTTCTGATGGCAGCTGTATGGGAGGTTTGTAAAAAGGTCATAATTTCCCCAAAAAACTTTTGAGATGTAACTATGGCCATAAGTGTGAATGTTGCCCAGTGACAGGGCATCAGGAATAAAGCAAAACTTAGGGAACTACTGTTGCTCATGAGCTACATTTCTCTTCCTCAGATTCACAGATGAAGGGAAAACATGTTTAACCTCAGCCCACCCGAGTCTTGAGGACCTGGCCCAGACATTGAGATCACGGTTGCTGTGATCCTCATCTCAGGCTGTGACATCCTGGGTGCAGTGAATACTTTGATATATGCAAGGGAGATGAGCAGGAGCAGACACCCTGTGATTAGAAGAATTTGACAGAACACAACTCTGCCTTCACCTTTGAACTGCTGGCCTTTCTCTTTCGCCTGGCAGGTTTAATGGGCTTAGATTCCCAGAAATGGCATCTAATAAACATCCTGGCATGAGACACTGCAGGCCCATAACTGCTGTTTGAACTTGGGGCTGGAGAATCTACCGAACACTTTCAGAGATAAGACGCACATGGCCCAAATTCCATCGGCCCCTTTATCTGCTCACATCTGGTTATCTTTAGTGCAATCTATTTGCTGCAGCACAATTGCTGCTTAATTACGTGGTAGTCTCCACCATGGTGGGGTGAGGAAAGCACTGAGAAGGCCCCCGCTAATCTGTTCCAGAGGCTCAGAGGAGCCATGGATACTCCCCAGTGAAGACCTCAAATCCCAGATTATCATGAGCTATGCAATGTTAAAGATGCCATCGTCTGGCCAAAATAGTCTGGCAGCGAGAAAAAAGCCTTTCAGGAGAAAGGCAGGAGATCATTGATGTCAGTGCTCTTGCTTAAGGACACTACGGGCCTTAATTGCAATGGAGAAAAATATATAGGGGGAAGTTGTTGTGAGTGAGACACTTTTAGTACTTGTCAGGCCATAGAACTTGAGGTCTGGGCTCACACTGGACTCCAACGCTGCTGGATGATATGCAAACTCTGTTCAACTCTAAGGCTTGCCCTGTGGCCCTTCACAATCTAAATTTGGATAGACATGGCAAAGAAAATACAATCATGCCTCCTTTTGAGGCATGGGGTGATAGTAAGACATAGCCAGCTTATGATAGAGCTGGAATTTAAAATCAGATTTCCTGAATCACTATTGCAACTGAATGAACATTCTCAAACTAAAAATAAAGCTTTGATATTCAAAACCTGGTTTTCTTCTTTTTTCTTTTTTTTTTTTATCTTTTTCTAATGAAACTACCAAAGATTGGTTTAACATCCACATGAATATTTGTAAAAATGCCAATATCTCACTTGATAAATATCTTCAAGAAAAATATCTGTACTGGAAAATAGAAAATGATCCACAGCTTTGGCCACTTCTCCTATATTTTTCAGTATTCTTAATCAGGAAAAAGAGGAAGAAAAAAAAAGAAAAGAAAAGAAAAAAGAAACTCTGTCCAGTTGTGAGGCAGAAACAACAGTCATAATTAGAAAGAAATGCAAAAGAATTATCACTTTTTCAAGCAGTTCAGAGTATGAAAGACCTTGTTCACAGAAGTGCTGGAAAGCATGTGACTAACAACTGATTAGGAGGGACATAATTCACAGAAAGAATGACAAACACTCAGTCTGCAGGATGAATCAAGCTTCTGAAATAGTCTGTCTAGTTGTACAATTCAAGCCTGCATGGGGCTGCCTGGCAGTTTCTGCAGGATGGACTCTTTCCTGAGACTGTCAAGGTTGGCTTTTGGGAACTTCGAGAAACAGCAGATATTTCCTGGTGGAATCTTGTGGGAAGCCCTCTTTATCTTCATTTTGGAAATATGGGGACAATTGTAACCAAAAATAATGTCATCAAAGGAAAGAAAACCACTGTCTTCTAATGCGTGGAGACTCTACAGATATGGAGAGATGCTGTCAGCAAGAAAAGGCTGAAGACAAGGAAGATATGGAGTTATTCATTGGCATGTTGAGCAGGTTATTGGGATCTGTGGCATCAACCTCTAAGGTGCAGCAGAGAGAGGCCAACTCAGTGATCATAGCACCCTGCTCCTGATGTCTGCTCCTTGTGACTGTGAAATAAATTTAATTCTGCTCTTTCGCAGTGACCTGAGAGGAGGTGAAAGATCCTGTGACGTTTTCTAAAATGGGGAGATGATAGACATTAGCTGAACAATATTCCCTCTTCGACTCATACCATAGTGTGTGCCTGCTGGCTGCATTTGCCATCCAGATAAGTTCTTTCCATAGACCACTTCTGAAGTTTTCTAAAAATTTCTGTGGGCTACCTACAATACAGGTAATACAGCTGAAATGCCTCAGCTCTGCTTTTTCCCTTGTTTCTGTGAACTAGGCAATGTATGGGAACACCTTCCAAACTCAATTCATTTTGATTGCCTTGAAGGAGTACTTTGCTCCAAGACATCAGGAATGTTGGTAAATATATGAGAAAGAAGCTGAAATGGCATCTCAGACCTTAGATACTTCGTCAGCATAGACATCAGATCACTGAGCTTAAACTTGGCAGCTATCAACACTATGAAGAGCAAACACACTGTGTCTTCTAGAGTAAAAAGGATGCCAACCCTACCTTACAGCAGACACTTGGGGCCATGCTGGCTTACAGCATAGACACACCATTCTTCTCATGGCCACTTCTGTGGAGCCAGGCTCCACTGGAGGGGATGCCAGGATATTACCTTAACGCTCTCTACAAGAGACCCACCTCAGAGGTGACTTGGAAATGATGGAAGGCAGATGGGATTCACAGGCACCCAAATGTTAAACAACCCACAGAGCAATGTGGTCTCCTGTGGGGAAGTAAAGGACACTAATGTGACTATAGCAACACGTCAGGAAGAGTACCTAAGAAGGGGAGGATCTTGCTGTCTTTGGTAGCTCAAAAGAGAGGAAAGTGCCTATGGGCTGTGTCTTGAGGAAGGAAAAGAAGATTTGCATCTGTTTCACTTACCCAAGGCTGAAATTATGCAAGCCTCAGAAGAAGTCAATCAAGATCAAAGTGGAAAAAAAATAAAAAAAAGAAGGAGGAAGTGGGAATAACACATGCTAGGCTAATACTCGGGGGCTAACTCCTCCCTAGACTGCACCTTTCAAAGCCCACAGCATTTCCCCCTCTTGGAAAGTGAAACCTGATTTTCAGTCTCTACACATAGATAAGGGGCTAAAGGTTCATCTTTAGTATTCCTCCAGGGATACGGGGAAGGAGATATTCAAGTTGGTTTTTTTTTTTTTTTTTTTTTTTTTTTTTTTTTCCTTGAATGCCTTTTAAGAGAAAAACACAACAAAAACACAACAAAGAAAGAAGGCAAATATAGGTCTGGTCCTCCTCTTTGCCTTTTGAAGAGTCTTGGTCTCTGTCCTGGGAATTTGCACTGCAGCAGGTCTTTTACTTCTCATGCTACAGTATGTCCTGATGTCCTGGAGGTTGGAGGCCCTTTATGCACTTGCCCTGAGGGAGCAGTCCTAGTTCAGCATTCACAGTCCAGGAAAATTGCCAGGGATGGGAGATGGATATGAGAAGCACACTGGGGACACAGAAGATGAAGCAGTAATATTAAAAAGTATTACAGAGGATGTGAGAATTCCTAGGTTCTCCTCTAGAAGAAAAGACGGCTTTTCCCTCACACTCTGAAAACAGTTTTATTTCCCACACGGAAAATGGGAGGAAGTAATCTACATCAATAGAGAAACCGTTCAGCATTTGGTGAAAAACTGACTATTATGTTTGCATGCATGATGACTATATACATTTCTTCTGCAAGACCCACATTATTAACAAGGTCACGTAGTTTCTGTGCACTCTGTGATGATCAAGAGAGACAGTTTTCCTAAGGACTCCAGACACAGCTGTAGTACAAGTGGAAGCAAACAGTCTCATAAAGATCAATTGCTTGGAATGCAATCATTAGCTGTTGAGAACATCAGCGCAAAGAGGCAGAGCTGGTGGACTTGGAGTATTCCATCCTAGTAGAGGCAGATCTGTAGGGTTTGATGAGAGAAAAGTGAAATCTCAGTTTGGGTGGTGGGATGATATATGGATGTCCCTAGCTGGGCAGATGAGAGTTTTGAGGAGGTTACAAGCTGCGTCCTTTTAATGTTTTATCATTTCCAAATTCACTGGAAAGTGCCTAATATTACACGCATTCACCCATATTCCAATGGTGTCCTAGCCCTAGATTCAAACAGAGAATTTTCCTTTTCTGGTCCCCTGAGAGCCTCTTTTACATAACTTCATTAGGCTTCTTCATTTGGCAGCTCAGTAGGGAAGCTGCAAAAATCTCCACTGAGTTCATGGACAGTAACTTATTCATTGGATACAACAAGCAGCCTCCTTTCCTGTAACATCTCATGCCTGGGGATGCTGGATTATACAGCATTTTCAGTAGTCAAGAGGACTCAGAATGCCATATTACACAACAAGACAAATTCACACTGCCTCTATGAATGATAATTTTGCAAAACACCTTCTTTCTTTCTTAAAAATGTCTCCCAAAGTATATACAGACTTTTAATGTGTAAATACTTTCTTCAGTCACAGTTTTCTTCACTGACTGACTGCAATTCACACAGCTGCCATTAGAGATCCCAATGCAGCAAACTGCTATGTTTTTTTATCATGTTCTTATTATTAAACTGGGCACATATATTTCATGTGTTTTTAAATTTACAGCATATCATAGTCATTTCATTTTATAACTCATAGGGCTTAAACTGAAAATAAAAAAAAAAGAAAGAAGGAATTACACAAATCAAGTGGGTGCTGAAATACTGGGTAATAATTTATAAAAGCTGACAAAAAAAAAATCCCTGGTATCAGTGCAGCATTAGCAGCATTTCAAGGGAGTAACAGCTTTCAAGTCTCAGAGAAGAGCATGGCACAAAGAAAATTCAGGATAAACATCACATATGGTTCAGAAAAGAAACAATTTGGGAAAGGAAAAAGCATTTTTTATTGTTGTTTTTACTGGTACCAGCTTAATTGCACCTTCGTTATGACATCACACCAGAGGAGGGATTTGTATTAGGTGTATATTTTAATGTATGTGCAGGATCTAACCCTGGTCCTAGGATGCCTAAGTGCTATTATTATAATTAATAACAATCAGTGGAAGTGTACAAGACTGCTGCTGTACTGCAGTTGCTTGTGTACTGTGCCACAGAGGTAGGAAAAAGAAAAAATTATTCACACAACAAGGCAAACGCAGCTCACCATGAAGACTGCTATTCTCTGTTAACAAATATTTGAAGAAATCAAGATTCCCACATTCTGATCCCCAAACAGTTGCCAGTGTATATATGTTAGTTTACTTCAGATTTTCTATTAAACAAGTTCCCACAGAGTGTTGTAGACAAGAGCAATGCTGTGTGATGACCAATAGGATAAGAGGAAATGGCACCAGGAAAGGTTCAGGTTAGATATTAGGAAAAATTTCTATACAGAAAGAGTAGTCTAACATTGGAACAGGCTGAATAGGGAAGTGGTGAAGTCACCATCCCTGGCAGGGTTCAAGAAGCATGTAGATGAGCACTTAGGGACGTGGTTAATGCAGGCATGGTCGTGATGGGTTTAGAGTTTGACTTGATGATCTTGAAGGTCTTTTCCAATCATAATGATTCTATGTTTCTAAGGCCTTTCTCCACAACTCCCCAGGATAAAAGCTTTCCACACTGCAAATAAAGCCCATGTTATTTGGGATTCTGGCTTGATTAAGCAGTTGGTAGCAGTTGGCTCTTATGAGCCTGAGTTAATCATCTACCTGTTTCACTCTCGTATGAGATGGACTCATCATTTTAGTGCCACCACAACATCCCTCTTCTCCCTCCTTTGCCTATCTACGAACTGTTTGCAGCTCCTCCCATTTCCCATCTCCGTTTCCCCCACATCATATTTCATCAGACTTCCCCATGCCACCCAAGTGCCCAAGAGCTGTATCTCCAGCCTCCATGTCCTTCCCCTGGCTCCCATTCCCAGTTACCAGCCCCCCTGGCTCCACAGGTATATGGTACCTGGTGTCCATGGGTAGCCAATGTTTCAGGCAATATTTGCGCAGCAATGGAGTTTCCTCACAGAGTTGCCTCCTTCCCCTGCTGATGCTTCATGCACCATTTATTCCCTTCATCCTCCCTTACCCTCAACCCCCTGGAGAAAGTTACCGTAAGTCACCAGCTAGGAACAAACTGAGCCCTGAAACCTGCCACCATCCATCACTGTGTCAGACACTCTATGGAAGGATTTCATGGCACACAGCCAGAGGTAATGGCCTGAGACGATGCTGTCTCACTCCAAGCCACTTTAGAGAGCAGGCACAGATGCTAATAGTGATTCTTCCGGTCCCTGTGCAGGAGGGAGGGAGTTTGTTCAAGGAAGCGGGAAGAATTTTAATAGCAGAGTCAGAAACAAAATGCAAGAAGGAGAAGGGAGAAGGAGTAGTTCTCATTGCAGTACAATAGCGAGTCTGCTCACCTCATCGTTTTATGCTTTTCAGCCCTTGCTGAAGGCAGCTAGAACTCTCATATAACACACAATGGTCAGCAGCTCTGCTATAACCCAAGGCTGGACAGCCAACAGAAGGGTCCTGCTTTCTTCTCCGGCACCCAGGAGAACCGTGGTTTAGGGTATTGCTCCTATCTTGCCCAGGATCTTTTGCTATATTTTGCCTCCTCACTTTGTTCTCCAGGCAAGCATCTCGTTTGGGTTATAAAAATTACTCCTTGCTCTGTTCTATCACAGGAGTGTGGACAAACCTCCCAGCTAAAGATGAAGGAAAACGTCAGATGACAATGAAGCATATAAAGTACTTTTCCCACAAGGAACCACGCCTGAAGCAAAGTACTTCATGGAGTCTGTTTTTTTTTTTTTTTTTTCTCATAATTCTTTATCAAAAGCTTTAACCTTTAACGCAGGTGAATAATTTCTATAAAGATAGAAGGATATTTTTCTCCCAGAAAATAAAGTGAAAGAAATTTCTGGCCATTTCTTTATCCCCCTTGACTTGTTTCAGACAAGATCCTGAAAACAGCACTAGTAAAAGAGTTCAGCAAAGCTAATCAGCTGCAGTCATGTCCCAATTTCAGTCTTCATTTGGCCAACAACAGTGTGCTTAGGGGGCCATGCAAAGACCCTTCCTCTATAGCATTGGTCTTGTGGGCAGCCACATCACCTTTTGAGAATTAATTTAAAAGCAGTGCTCTCCTGCTTCTGTAGTTGATTGTATTTCTTTGTCCTCATCCACCAGTAGGATATTTCTTCCACCAGGTAAAGTCTGGAGGATATGAAGGTGTAGAATCTGTGATATGCATGGCATGCAGTTGCCTTTGGGCTGTCATTGCAGCATGGCTGCCCTCCCGTGGGATGGTTGTCTGCTTTTCTGAGGGTTAAAAGGTAATTTAGGGAGAAAGACAGGAGTGGCTTCAGATATCGCTAAAAAAGGCATTGTTTCAGTTTCTACTTTTGGCTATATATGGCTCAATTCAGTAGCCCAAGTATGTGCACCTAGAACCTTTGAGATGACCTTAAATATCTGATGTATCAGAGCTGTTAGATATGATACAGGAGATATGGCAAACCTGATGTATGGAAAAGCAAAAAAAATAAAGAAGAGAGAGAGAAAAAAAATCTGAGACAAATTTGAAAACTTATCTTTTCCACTGATGCAGCTGCAGCAGGAGGAGAATGAGTATTGACAGCTGTCAGTCCAAGTCCTTGTGGTGAGCTGTGGTCATACACCATATTTCTGGGCTATATGGAAGTCAGACCTGTCTGAATCCCTCAAGGCTTTTATTCTTGTGCAAGTATCACATCAGGGGACATTTCCAGAGAACAGGCTGTTGAAAAATACGTGGACTTTTCCCTCCACGAAGAAGTTCAGGGCAATGCAGGCACCCACCTCATCCCCTCATGCTGCACAAGAGGAGGGCTTTGAAGAGGGAGTTTCTAAATGACATGAGGTTTAGTAAAGTCTCTTGAACTTGCCAATCTCTGGGTTACCTACTGAGACTTTCAGCAAGGTGAAGATATAGCATAAAGCAATTGGAATAAAACCACCTAGATCTTGTCATAGATATGGAAATATTTCTTCTTCTCAGGGTCAGACTTCATTGGTCTAAGTTCCAGGTGCCAGAATGCACAAAGGAGACATTGAAGGCCCATTTGCATCACTGAACACACAAACAATGTCTTGCCACTACATGGTAACCTTTGGAGTCATAACAAAAGCATGTTGGATATGTTTCCTTTTGAATTTGTTGGCTGACCAAACCATGGGAGAGACTTTTACCTGCTCTAGTGGCTTCCTTTATGTCATTTTTTTTTCTAAACAGACTTTTTGTTTGTGTCTGACCATCCCTGCATTCCCCTTTTTCTGCTCCCTGAAGTCACTGGATCTCTATAGGTAGTGCCAGCTGCTGTGTTCAGACAAAGCCGACCTTGTTCCCAGCTCCAGGCACTGCTTGCATCTACTTCCAGTCTCACTCCTCCTTCAAGTTGAGGTGCAGAGAAGGAAAAACAAGAATTTAACAACATTTAAAAGCCATCTAACCAGCAAGCAACTTTTAAATGAAGTCACTTAGGTCTAGAGCCTCCCAGCTGTCTGGGCGTCTCTGCTGAGCCTGCTGCAATACATAGTTCAAGACATGCTTGTCACTGACTCCAGGCTAGCAGGGGAGATGCATTAGCCAGTCATGTCCAGAGCATGATTAATCATCTACTCCTCATTTTGATGCCGCTGCAGTTGCAACAGATGTTCAGGTGCCTTCTGCTGGCAGTGACAGATCCCCACATGGTCCTGACTCCTTACCAGGAGAATAATGACAACAGCCACAAATTCCCAGGGCTCCGTCGATTGGAATTTTTCTTTTTTT
>VZSV01000034.1:1751933-1779135 GCA_013398735.1 Nothocercus julius
CACAAGGAGGGGAATAAAGAATCTGTGTTCTACCCCAATTTTAACTTTATTTTGCAACTAAACAGTGAACTCATAGTCAAAGTCAATTCTATCATGAACGAGTTAGTCAGGATCTTTCCATTCATTGACCTTATTGATGAATATTTATAGTGGGATGACTTTTTGCCCACAGCAAGTTGATAATCACCATACACGAAGCTGGGGTGGGAGGAGAAGATAATCCCTAGAAGATGATCATGGCCAGAGTTGCAGAATGAGTTAATTCTGAGTAAAACTCTTACCACTTCCATGTCTTCTTTTCCTCATTAATAAATATGGACGATAATATTTCTGATTCCCCTTGATGTTTCGGAGTCAAGACCAGAAGAACCATTCTGATCAGAGAGAGGAAGCAGACCTATCTCCTCCAAGGAGATGGAGATGATAACCCATCTCAGCCATCACAAGTTTGTTAGTATTTTTAGTTTGAACCCTTCCACCTTCTCCTTCCTCCTGCTGGATCTCATTTTGCCTTTGTCTGCCCGTTTCATTAGAACACAGCTGTCAAGAGCTTTCAATGGATTATCTTGCCGTTCCTCTTCATCGAATGTGCTCTGTTTACAAATCAGCAATGGAGTTATTTATGTAGCAATCCAGAGCTGTGAACCCTGCTCAGCAGATGAAAAGTCACTCAAAATTCTTCCTGCTTCTTTTATTACACCCAGCAAGGTATATTCCCCTGTCAGAGCTGAAATCTTTGTGTCAATGATGAGAAAAATGACTCCCCACACTGTGCTGGGCATGAGAGACTGAAAGATGTGAGAAACATCACGTGCCTGTAAATTATTTCTAGGCTTTCCAGAAAACTCATAGATATGGAGAAAGGCAGCTGTGAAGTGTGGGGGCTCCTGCAGGTTCTGTTCACTGGGATTGTGCAAGTCAGGGCTTTTCTGTGGGTATTTCTACCTTTCATTTCACTCCAACTCTCATTCAAAGAGGTAAATAAGAGTGGGACTCACTAGACCTCTTTGCACCCAGCTCTGGGGTACATAATTGCAACTCAGCTGCTCACCCTTGACTCTCTTTATAGTCCACAGCAGGTGCTTTAGAGTCATAACTCAGGTGCTCTGTTTAAATGTGCACTTAGAGAAGAAGTGCCATGCTCTGCAGATGCCTTTTTTTTCTGTGCTGTCTGGAAACAGAGCTGATTGTTAAGAGAGATACCAGTCCCATAGATACTCACATCTAGTCAGATAAACTGCACCCAGGTACTGGGGTTGCAAATGAACCTTGCAACTCTGAAGCAAATACAAAATGAGAGAGCAGCATCTGCAGAGGGCATGAATACATGTCTCTGAGGTGCGAACCTGTCTTCCCTCATCTGGGGAAGAGTCTGTTAACTCTTAAGCTATGTGTTATGATTGTCAGTTGTTTTAGTGCTGGTTAAATAGTGCATACAAGGGATTTCTATGATAAAGTTGTGCTGGAAGTGCTTCATTATGATATCAGAAATGATGAATCCTGTCTTATGCCTGGATCTTGGGAATAATATCCAACCTCTTCCAGCTGTTTTCCACTCCCATATATACCCTCATAACTACTTATTTCTCTGTAACTGATGTGAAATACAATTTCTTTGTAGGTCATCACAACCTCATCTTATGGCGGTAGAGAGGCAAATACAACATGCAATTTGGGACATCCATGTTCTATAAATTAACTCATCCTGGAACAAGCACAGCGAAGGGCTGGTCAGATGATCAAGGAGCAGCAAGGTAATTTTATGAGAAAAGACTCACCACATTTCAGCTCCCGAAACAAATTATCACTCACAAAAATTTCACTGGGCTGTGTAAAAACTAGATGAAGTGTAAAAACTTTTCCAGCTAGCTGACAGAAAGAACAGGAGAGCAGAGATTGTGAACACATAATGAGAGAGGCCAGAGAGCCCATGAATACATTTAGATTGACGATTAGGGAAAAGATTCCAACCATTAGAAGCAGAAGGTCTGGGGTATCTTATCAAAGGAGGAGATAGGACAAGAAACCAGCTATTTAGATGGAACTTGATGCCTTCATGGAAGACACTGTAGAATGTTGCTCCTACAATAGCAGTGAGCCATGATATTTTGTCCTGTTTTGTGTTCCTGAAACTATTGCTCTTCTTTCTGCTCTTTTTTTCATGATCCTGTGAATATATACAGAATAAAGGAGTAGAAAGTCTATAGCAGCAGAAACATACCCAGGGTGAAGTCAGCACAATATAGAGATAAGATTTAGTAATGATGTGCCTTAGGAGAAAATATCAAATAGAAGTGTCTCACATCCCAGACAATTATCTGATTAATGCTTAGAGGCAGAGGGAGTCAAAGGGAGGACTTCACAATTCCTAGGCCACTAATCTCATAATCATTTAATGTCTATGAGAGAGAGATTCCTTCTTTTGCCATGAGGGGGTCTGACTGAAAAATGTAAGTGACAAACCAGCCATCTATCAATTAACTCTATGAGTCAGCTACTCTTGCTGTGCCACTGAATTCATTGTCCAGTCCTGTCCACAGATCCATTTCTGCTGCCCTTTTCTGTTTGAAGAGTAAATGTGCTTTCATATCTCCTTGTCAAGACTCTTCTCAGCACTCTAACATGTTAGGCATGTTCCCATCTACCTTGAAACAGGAGAGAGCTTTCCTGTTTACTGATGCATATTGGAAGACATTTCTCCTTCTTCCGACCTCTGTAGTAAAAGATCATTCATGCAAGGAAAGTGAATGCATATCCTATTATACCTTCAGTATCTTAGAGCATGAGTTAAGGGTATAGGTCCTTTATGCAGTGTACCCAAATTCAGGATTGCAATACCTGCAAGAGGAAGTGGGCTGAGGTGTTATCATAATATTACCCTCACTTCCAGACTATGATGAAGACAAATAAACACATTAATTTCTTTATGAGATCAGAAGGAAGCAATGCAGCTTGCAAAGATGTAATAATTTCACCTAGAATGTAGATGATATAGAAAGATTTTTTTTCTCTCTCTCTGAATAGTTAAGCTAAAAAGAGGGCAGGTGTCTCTCTATTTATTCATGCAATCCCTACTGCTTTAAAGTGCCTTGACAGATGAAAGTCCATATCCATCTTTAGAGCTAGTCAGATTCAGATTCAAACTTTATTAGAGTCTCAAACCTCATTTATTTGTCAGATGAAGCAAAGAATCTAGTCACCTTCCTCTCACTTGAGGATACTAATATCCTCAGCTTAGTCTCCCTCATCTACACCCTGCAGGCATTATATTTGGAGTGATATTGTGGAAACGATTGCTGTACAGATGGGCGTGACCCTATTACAGCAATATGAGCTCGATCCTTGCAAGATCCTCAAGTACCCATAAAAAGAGCAGAGAAACTGATGTTTCTCACTTGGAAGAAGTGTTAGTCCAAATTTGCACCTGGTTCAACACCAGAGAATCCACTGCTAAGCCTAAGAGGGCAAGGGAAGGTGGAGGGAGCCCTCATTAAGAAATGCCCTAATATCTAATAGGGGATCAACTCACAAGGCTGTTAAAAATAAACAGCTATGAGGCACAAATCTATACTAATACTAATATTAGAATGAAATGAAGAATCGGACAAGAATGTATAGACCTCATTATACCCATGCAGTTGTCCAAAGAGCTTCTATTTTTATAATGATAAATGATAAATAAATAATGATAAATAAAAAATGTCCAAATATCAATTCTTGGCCCCAGAAAAGTGGAGTCAAAATCTTGTTGTTAACCTAGCTTTCCAAAGAAAATGTAAGAAACATTTATTGATAGCAGATACAATGATACTGACACTCATAATACAAAATGGTATAGAAAAGTCTTAGTAATACCTTTAAAATTGAAGCTCCAGAATAAGGTGAATTGAAGACAGACTCCTGATTAATGTGATGTTAGTTGTTGAAATCAAATTGTGAAGTCAGGCATTAGAGAACTAAAATCCTTTTCTGTATTTTTTACATTATCATGGTTTGTTTTCTCATAGGAAGTACAAGTGTGACCAAAAAATTTATCATTCTTGGTTTTAACGTTACTCTTCATTGAACTCATTATATCATAAATTTCCTCTCATACAAGATCAGATTGTATTACCTTTATGACTATACCATAAAAAGAAAACCCTTTTAACATTTTGTGAAAGGAAATAAAACAAGTAGTTTCCAGTCCCTGAAAGTGGCTCTCTGTCATTCTCAACTTCAGCATCCTTCAGGAATTTAAAAATTATAACTGAACAACCTTCACCTACTAGCAGTTAATTTCTAATAACTGGAAAACATCTTTAGACCCAGTCAGGCTATATAGCCATCCATTTAATGGCAATATTCCTCAATGTTTTCTTGTATTGCACAGTGAAAATTATTAAGTATCTTCTGTCACTCTGAAACCTTTTGGCAGATGAGGAATAGTGATTTAAAATGCAGTTATATAACCTACAGAACCAAATGACAACTTATATGTCTCATGCTGTGCAGTACAAGGCAATATATGAACTTAGCAAGTAGCCTGAGGAGAGTATTGTTCTTATTTGCCATTAATTTATAGACAAAATGGTTTCTCCCAAGATTAACATTTTCATTATCATCTGCAATTGATGGTACATTGCCAAAGTTCAAATCATTTGATTGCAGTGCACTTTTTACATTTTTAAATATTTCTAATACCATTTTTATAGCTCTCTTGAAAATAATTATGCAGAAAATGGATTATTCCCCTTCCAATGAACAACTATTGGAAACATTTTGAAATATCATGCTTTCATGAACAAGTGGGCACAGAAAGAATTATGCCCTTTTCAAGCAAGCCCTTAATTATTTTATCAATTGAAAGAGGAACTAATATATTTTTGGCAATACACAAAGCGTTGTCCTCTAAATCAGTATGATTTTAACTATGGTAAAATCTTGACAAATAATCAAATCAAATAACCAAATGATCTATATGAAGTGCTAGGAATAACACTGTAACAAACTTCTGTTGCTCACAACAAAAATATTTCTAGAGTTTTGTTCTTAAAAATTGTACTAGATTTATTTTCATGATGCTTTATATTTCTGTTCTTTTCTATTTCTGGCAATCCAGAACAACTGGCTGAAAAGAAATATCTACATAAACAAAAGTCAGCCTTTGCTTTCTCTATTGATCCATTTTCATTCATTTAGAAAGAGCAGAGGATACTGGCTGAGTGTACTTTGACTTGCTAATTGATGGTGACAAATGCAGTTGTGACCACAAACCATGAAAGGTTATAATTCAATTAACTAATAAAACTATACAAATATACATATATATAATACTAATATTCAATGTAAGGTCATGATTACTTTCCCAGCTCTGCTCCCTGTATGTTTTGTTTTTATGATCTTCAGAAAACATGTTATATCTGGACAAGATTTAGTGCATGATAAGTATGTGAGATAAAGTTGGCCTTGGAATTCAAGGGGTGAGTGTCTACAGTTAGTCCAGTTGCAGTTCTTTTAGCAGACTGGAGCTGTTGTGGAAAGCATGGCATTTTTTGCATTTCTGTGAAAGTCATTCTTTCGTAACATTTGTAGAAGAGAAGCAGATTTCTGCCTAAGAAGAAAGACTAGAAAAAAACAAATGGCCCGTATTTAGGAGATAGACAATCACATGCTGAGGAATCCTGTGATCACTCAGATCAGGTTCATCCCTACATGATCAGTTACTTTGGAGACAGATATGTTTAAGGAACCTCTTCCTAAAAACTCTCTCCAGTTAGGCCTGGCTTCCTGCATCACAAATGCTTTAATTTTTCCCAGAGGTTTTTTAAGTAATTGCAACTGATCATTCTCCTTACTGGCATCTAAAGAAATGTGCTTTACTTCCTGTTTAGTTGTCCACATTTAATTCTAGTATCCTCTATTTATACTGCTGCCCCTGCAAAAAAGGGACCTCCTACAGCTCTGCTTTGTAGTGATCTTATCTGATTACTGAGGAAATTTTGAGATGGAGTTTGTAATTAAAGTGAAACTTCAGATGAAGGACAGGGAGAAGGACAAAGTTTAAAGGGAGGAGTTTGAGAAGGAGGAACAGGCATCAAGGAGACTATCTCATGCTGCCTCGCAACTACAGAGATCGATATTAACCAAACACCACGGTGTTTCACGACACAGTCATGATCGGTATGACAGATGGAAAAGCAAGCAGGACCCGGGCCTGGGGACATTTGCTTCCCTTTTGATTCCAAACTCTTCAATGCAGTACAGACAGCATGGGGGTTGGCCATTTGTCAGTTAAAACATTACTAGAAGGTATTTGAAAAAAATCTCCCAGGATGTTTGGCATCTTCGGCCAAAATCTTGCAAGAGTGATAGAACTTCATCTGTGTCAGATAAAGAAAGATGAGGACAAACCCTCTGCAGATATGGAGCCTTTAAAGCAGGTTTTATTTGATGGCATGTAGACATCAGCAGTGCAGGTGTTCACACCGGAGTCAGTTGTCCAAGCTCTCATTACAGTCTTTGGAGAGATACAGGCTCTTCCAGGGCATGATCACAGAATCATAGACTCCTTGAGGTTGGAAGGGACCTTCAGAGATCATCTAGTCCAACCCCCCTGCACACACAGGGTCACCTAGAGCATGTGGCACAGGGCTGCATCCAAGCGGGTTTGGAAGATCTCCAGAGAAGGAGACTCCACAACCTCTCTGAGCAGCCTGTTCCAGTGCTCTGTCACCCTCACTGTCAAGAAATTTTTCCTTAAGTTCCTGCGGAACTTTTGGTGTTTCAGTTTGTGGCTGTTTCCTCTAGAGCTATCAGCGGCCACCACTGAAAAGAGGCCAGCTCCATCCTTTTCTCTCCCTCCCTTGAGGTCCTTATAGACACTGATGAGATCCCCTCTCAGCCTTCTCTTCTCCAGGATGAACAGACCTAGCTCTCTCAGGGCAGATGTTCCAGGCCCCTGATCATCCTTGTAGCCCTGCACTAGACTCTCTCCAGCAGCTCCACATTCGTCTTGTACTGGGGAGCCCAGAACTGGACACAGTACTCCAGGTGTGGCCTCAGCAGGGCTGAGTAGAGGGGCAGGATCCCCTCCCTTGACCTGCTGGAGAAGCTCTTCTTGATGCACCCCAGGATCCCATTGGCCTTCTTGGCCACGAGGGCACTGCTGCCTCATGGTCAGCTTGTCATCCACCATGATGCCCAGGTCCTCCTCTGCAGCAGATGAGATGATTTGTCTCATCTTGATGCAGAGGTCTCTGTAAAGTGCTTACTTTACTCCCACGTACATAAAAGGAGAGTTTAGTTCAGGTGGAGACACTGACCAGCATTAAGGGCTTGGCTCATTTACCTGCACATAGACATCTGAGAATTGAGCCCCATAGCGGGATTCACCTCAAGAGTCACCAGGTTGTACTGAATGTTAAAGGCAGTGTTTGGGAAGCTGCAATGTCATAGGCTTATTTTGTTTTAAATAGAAAAGATACTTTCAGCGATTAGCCTTTGGTGAATTGTTGCAAAATTCAGGAGGATGGATAAAATTAACATTTTGGAAGACAGAAAGTGCATTATGTTAATTAACTGCAATCATAAGAGTAGGAGTGCACTTCTCCAAAATCTGCACAGTTCTGACCTATAAGGATTCCTGCTGATTCTGATGAAGTTTTAAGGATGAAATTACTATTAAAAGCTTACATTAAAGTATAAGGTGATTGCATAACAGTTTTATAATTGGTTATGAAGAGAGTTATGGGAACTCTTCTGGTGGCTAAAGATTTTTTTCATATTTATTTAATGAAGACTTTTGAGCTGAATGCCACAGAATTGCAGCATAGGCCCTTACAAGCTAAAACACAAGAAACTCTCTTTGGCCATTTAGCCTCAAGTCTGTAATCACATTATAAGTTTTCCAAATTCAGTAAAAAGGTTCAAAGAGCCTGGATGAGTTTTGACCTCTCTGCCTGTTCTAATAGAGCTTTTAATGCCTTGCCAAGAACCAGACCAGAGATTCAGTCTTTAGAACGGTGATTTTGAAATCAGATGGGATCTTATTCTTTACAGGAAGTTCTTTACAGGGATAGATATTTAATCTTTGTATTAAACCAAGTCCAGAGAACATTTTTTTTTTTTTTTTTTGCATTGTTTAAGCAGTCCAAGCCATATGAAAGACTCTTTGCTTTGAATTTATGAAACCCATTAACTTCCCCAGGAAAAGTTCTCTGCCTTATTAAATCATTCCCTAGGAGGGAGAGACAGCACAAAGCATCTTTGGAGGAGTGAGAATAAGACATAGCTTTATAGGATTCCTGATAAAAATTAATTAGCAAAACTTACTACATAAATTCAAGATATGCAAATGAAAGCAAATTTGAAGATATGTATGCAGATTGTGTTGATGGCAAATTAATACTGTATTATGTGTAAAACATATAAATTGTTTACCTGTTTAATGAAATGTTAAATGATTTGTGAGGTTATTAAGTGTAATAATTGCATTAAATATAAATATATATACGCAAAATATTTCATATGATTTATAGTGTGCATGGATTCCACTTCTGGAGCTATACATTAAAAAAATATATTTTTCAAGCTTAATTAAGGATTAAGAGGTTGTATGTTGCTCCTTTTTTAATATTTACAGCAATGTTAAAGCATATTGCTTGAAAGCAATTGAATTTGGGGGCAAGGGTTATACTTTATCAAATGCTGTGTCATGCTGTTGAACAAGAATTACCTACATGTGTGTCATAGGCAGTATTTTTTCCAGAGTGAGCACAAGTGCAGACACTTTTAAATAGCTGGCAGATGTTGATTTGTGGCTACTCCAGGAATGGCAGTTACAAGGTGTGTGTATATTTACTCTTGTTAAGCCAAGAGGTGATTTGCCGCTTATAACACAGACCTCTGTTTTTGTGTAAATGCGCTATGCTTAAAATAACAACCTTATCTATTGCTAAGAATAAATAAAAGAATGTCAAAAAGTGTTTAGAAGAATATATCCATAGCAGGGAAGAGCATATACATACCTATCCATAACATGCCTAGCAAGGCTGGGCAAGACCTTCTACTCTGTGGGTAGCTGAGACTGGGGGTAGCCCAGTGCAGCTGTTATGGTTGGAATTCATTTTGTGTAGCTTTAGACATTATCTAGCCTCAAATTAGAGCCAAGTCTGAACCACTCACCCTTGGGTGCCTTTTCATTATGTAAGGCACAAACCACAGGCTGCCCTGGAGGCTGTCGCTGCTGCGTGAGGTGGAAGGTAGGATGATGTTTGGAAGTGCTCCTTTCTCCTACTGATTACAAGGGTGGTGCAAGTACCTGTTAAGGGTTAGCTTTGTAATCAGTCTGTCCCTAAACAGAGCACCCACTTTGTGCTGCCATGAGGATGGCTATCTGCTATTTGCCAAAATATCCTGAGGGCAATTTTCACTCTCAGTGCTGCTCTGGGTCTCACTGTCTGCACATACCACTTAATGCAACTCTGCATCAATTTAACTGCCTCTCGGAGATGAACTTCTGGCCCTGGGCTCCTGCAGCATGTCAGGAGGAGACTGGCTCCAGATGGTCCAGAGACATCATGCTGCAATTCATTAAGATGTGACCGAGCTTGGTACTCATTGCTGTCCTCCATCTGCACTGTCAGACTCTTGCTTTTACCCCATGCTGCTAATGGGAAAAATGTGATCCAGCCCCCACAGTTTCATATTTTTGCCAGATTTTTAAATTCCCATTAAAACCTAGATCAAAAGAGAGAAGAAGGAAGGAAGGAAGGAAGGAAGGAAGGAAGGAAGGAAGGAAGGAAGGAAAACTGCAGTGATGTAGCCAGACTTTAGAAGAGTAGGATAGTTTGGTTCAGTATTTGTCGTAGTGCTGGAGAAAAGTAACACCATCTCTCCAGCAATGAAGCCCCTAGCCACTAATGGCACCATCCTGCAGATAAACTCTAAAGTCAGTACAGCTGCTGTCCATAAATCTGATGTTTTGGTTGTACCCCAGTATGAATTTTATGGCCACAGCTTGCAAAGTCAGATGAATCTCAAGGTGATTGCTTTCTATTTGCATCTATTTCACCCACGTCATGTTTCTCTGGACAGTGGACACACAAAGTTACTTACCTGGTCCAGACTTTCTGTCACTCCCATGACAGAAGAGGAATCAGTAAGTCCTGTTCCTCTTGCACAGCCAGTATATGGGGGCATCTGACTAATCTTGATGTAGGTACTCCCCATCACTGGTGCAGGTGAGTAACTTCATTATAAGCTGTTGTAACTTACACCCTACTCGCACTCAGCCATGTGCATGCTGGGTCCAAGCGAAGCCATTACACCATGTTCTCATGCAGGAGACTAGGATTTGAAATGACAAGATGTCACTATCTGCTAAGCCAGGGAAATGGTCTCAGTGATTTTCTAGATCTCTGTGCCTGTGTCCACTTTCCTATTATGAGCTGTTCAGAATAGCTTTGCATAAAAGACGGGTATTTTAGTTGTCGACATCCATTAGAAATCCAAAATTGGGAAAGATGAATCCTATCATTATTCCATTTATTATTGGGTAATTCCCATCCTTTTCCCATTTTCAACACTGAGTACAGATTTATATAGTAGAAGAGATAACAAAGAAATGAATTAACATGGACTGTCTAGCCCAGAAGTATTACTTTTTCCTTTCCATCATTTGACTCGTGGCATGGATTATCCTCCTTACGAAAAAAGTCATGTACTACTCTTCCCTCAACCACTTTTCAAGAAAGCAAGGCAGACTCTTTTCCATCACCACTGGGGACAAGAGAGGAAAACTCACAAGTTTAAATTGCAGGACGGGAGATTTAGGCTCGACACGAGGAAAGATTACTTAAGGATAAGGGGAAGAGAGTGCTGGAAGGAGGTATGGTTCCTGAAGTATGAGAGAGCTAAGAAAAGGCTGTAGAAGAGTTAAGAGCATCATTTTGGGAAAAGGAGAGCATAGATGATCTTGTAAGCAACTTTCCAACCCTTTTCTCAATGATTCCTTGAATTCTGTGCATGCTTCCTGTGTTTCATGCCCAAGGCACTCCCTGATAAAACTCTGGCAGAGTTATTGACTGTCACTTACTTGGTGTCACCTGCTGACTTGAAGGAAGAAGAATGAATTTTCCCACCTGCCTGTGCTCCAGTTTAACCCAATGATTCTATCTCTGATGGCCATCCAGATTCCCAACCTTCTGTGAAGTGCAGGTTATTGCTAGTGAAACAGAGATAAAATTGGGGGCATATCCTACCAAGCTATGTAACATTGCAGCTGCCAGTGCAATAGCTAGCAACAGTAATAAGTATGCCATAGAAAGCAATGAAAGGTAGAGAAAATAGGTATCTTGTTTATCTTCCTTTTTTTCTTATAAAAAAAAGAAACATAAATAAAATACATTAGTTAAGTTACATAGGGATTCAGCAATAGAAACAGAAACTTAAAGCAAAACTCTTCAGAGAGGCTAGAGCAGGGCCTAAGTTATAACAACTTTTTTTCTTCCCAGCACGAAGAAAATGTAATCAAACATAGAAAGAAAGAAAGAAAGAAAGAAAAAAGATAAACAAAACAAACAAAATAACAAACAGAATAACAAATAAATACAACAACAAAAAAAAACAACCCAAAACAACAAAAAAGCACAACCCTTACAAACAAAACAGCGAAAGATTGTCTTTCTTGGGCATGATATTAGAATACGAAGTTGTTTCTGATGTTGGAATATGAAGTTGATTTCCCTTCCCACTTCCTGGTCAGCACATCAAACAGTGACCCTATCATCTAATTCCTGCCCAAGAATGAAGCAGCACTGTTTCTTTTTCCACATTCTCTAGGAATGAAACAGGTTCTTGTGTGAGAGCGAGTCTGGGCCTGGGAGAACAAAGGGACGTGTTCTGCCATGGCTGGGACATAGGTAAAATCCATCTTCTCCACTCTTAAGGCCTAAAGAGAATTTAACTCTCCCTAGAGCATCACAGCTTGCCTCCATCTGCACTGAGGCTCGGCGTCCAAGTGACCACAGGTGTGTTTAGACATTCCTCTAACCTCACACCTCCTTGCAGGAAAAGAAAGCAAATAGTTTCTCAGCAAGTCCCCAGTATTAGGAACCTTGGCCTGGCTTCCAAGAGCAAGCAGGAAAACCTGAAATTAAAATTTTTCATGTGCTTTGAACAAAGGAGATAGGATTTGCAAGAAAACTCCACTGTACAGGCCATCTGTTACATCTAGCTAAAGCAGATATATTCACAAAGCCCTTGCAGATCTGCCAGGCTTTGGGATAGTGAGCTAGAAGAGCAGATCAGCTAGCATAGATGTTGCAACCATGTCCAAAGAAGAGCTATCCAAACTCTCCATTCCCATGTCAAGATTCCCTCTCTTCTTCCACTGTCACAGAAGAAGAAATTGAGAGAAAAGGACAACCCAACCCAGGCCCCCCGAGTGACTCTGATTTATTCCGAGTTGTCAGGAGAGAAAGGACACAATGCCAACTAGGGACAACAAATGCAATTAAAAGGAGAGGAGAGGTAGAATCCTTCTTTGTAATCTCTGTTTCCGGAAGGCAATATGTTGCGGATTATAACGTCTCAGCCCTGGAGTGGTACCATATGGCGAAACTCTGTTCATTCGACACTAAATCCTGGCATTTTGCAGCTGTCAAGATAAAGCTGTTTATATGAGTAACATTGTAGTTTGTTTAGAGGGAAATAATATGTAGCAAGTTATGATTAATCAAGGTGTCCAAGAGCTGCTGCAGGCGCCTGAAATAGATTGCATTTTGCAGCTGAAGTTTTGTCTCAGAAATTGTTGATATCTCTTTCCTTTTTCTTTTCTCTTCTTTTCCCCTTTTCTCTTTCTTTTTCCTTTTCCCTTTCCCCTTCCTCTCTCTCTTTTTTCTTCTTCCTCTTCTCTTCCTTTTTCTTTATCTTCTTATTTTTCTTCTTTTTGTTTCATTCAATTTCTTTTTCATTTACTTTTTTATTTTTTTTTCCATTTTCTTTCTTTTTCCTTTTCTTTCCATGTGCTAACATCTGTGCTACTGCCTCTCTTCCCTCTCTGAGGTTCATTTGGAATCAGAAAAAAACAGATTTCATGCGCAGGCAGGTCCTCTCCTCCCTGCAATGTGGGCGTCTGCTGGGGAAAAGGGCTAGAGCCACAGGGATGACTTTGCGGCATTGGTCTGAGCAGACACAAACTTGTTCTTTCCAGAGCAGAATTCATCACTTTTCCCCCAGAAAACCTTCTCTGAACGTCTAGAGACTTTTCTCTGCAGTGGTTCAAGTATTTCTGTTGCCACCATCTCTTGACCAAATGTCTGTATGTCCTATGTACTGGACATTGGCATCTGTCTCCTTTTGGTTGGATGCTCTTTCATTACAGGAACAAATATTTGCCCAGTTTTCTATTTTCTGTCTACATTTCTTTTTCTTCTAAATGCCCTTAGGGGAGCTACCTAGAAGGTACTGATGGAAAGACCAAGCCCCAGCTCTATCCCTCTTCACAGGGGAACTGTAATTCTTGATTTATTTAAGAGCAGAAAACATGTGATTTATGTCAGACTATCTCCATGGAAATCAATGCAAGTTACACTAGAAGATCTTGCATACTGTTCTGAGATCCTCCAGGGAAAAGTTTTATAATCATCCTGTCGTCCCTCTGTCAGTTTTCTCTGTTTCTGCCTTTCCTTTGCACACTTTAATGATTCAAACCATTTCAAGAGAGCAACCAAATCTTACTCTGTTACTTTGGACGAGGTTTTATCAATCCCTGACCACAAATGCACGGGACAGCCTAATGCAAGCCTAACACACATGCAAATACACACACTCATACACACACACGCATTTTGTACCTTTTCCCAGTGGTAAGGCCTTAGTGGTACAGCCTTTTAACCTGTAGATCTATTGCTTGTATTTCTCTCCTATGCCCCTGAAGAGATTTATAACTCTTTCTCTGCCACTATCAACCTTTGCCACAAGTTAGTCGATATATGTATGTTGATCTCTTGGAATTCGATGCCTGGCTATTGCAGCTTTGTGGATGAGACATTTATAGGAAACAATCCTATTTGTAGGAGGTTGCTAGTAGAGGCTGCAGAGAGAACTATAGATAATCAATCCAGAAATCACATTTGTAAACGGCCCCTGTAGCTGCTTAATTAAGCACAACATTCTGGACTTAAAGACATTAGGGAGCGCTAAGGTCTATTTGTCTTCACTGGAAATATCCCAATAATATATTTGCAATTCTGTGTTAACCTATCCTCACCTACCTATCCAAAGGTAGGTGAGTAGGATGAAATGATTTAAACGACTGTAAGTAATTTCTTGAGAAGATGCAGAATCAATGAGAGAGGTGAAAGGATATTTGGCTTTGATGCTCTGCTGGGCAACTTGTTTTTGCCCCTCTCTCTTTCAAGGGCCACTTTCCTAGTTTGCTTCTCTGTTTGTCAGCAGCAAGCAGGAGTGGTGGTACCTGTTGATCAGTGCTGGTCTCTGCTCTCACAACCTCAGCTCATTCTGACAAAAAAGCCGAGTGAACAATAGAGTCACAGGTTTTTGCTGCTCTAGGTAGCTCCCTCTTTCCTGGGAGATGAAGGAATTGTTCATGACAAATCCTATCCTCTCCATTTGTTATTTTTTCACCACATTCCCTGATAATAGATGTGCAAATTGGAAATGTCTTCGGGATTTATTTTCCTTCAAGCAAATTTTTTTGCCATTTCTCATTCTTCTGATTTTACTTTGTTGTTTCTCTTTCCAGTGAAAACATCAGTCTTAGAGTGTGTGATCAGCCATTCCTTGGAGACCAGACTGGGTTTTGGAAGCATCCCTGTCATCTCATTTTCCTTTCCAAAATCCACCTATTCCCCAGGCACAAGACCACAAAATTCCTTCTCAGGTTTCCAGACAGGCAACAGCTGGGACAGAGATAATGAATTGTGATGGTCCTGTTCTGAGTGAGCAATGGAAGGCTTGAAAATGCCAGACAAGTTTATCAAGTCTTCAGCCTCTAGATGGGCAAATTTCCAAGGGAAACCCAGACATGTGGCAATCTTACTCAAGCAAATCCCCAAATCTTGAGCCTTGCCCTCCTTTCCTCCAACTTTTCCATCCAGGCACAGTGAGGATTGATTCTTTCTGTGTAATTTTTTTTTTTTAATTAAAATGTTGTGAATGGTAAATCCAATACTATAGAAAAGAGGCTAGGGGTCCTGACATATATTGTAATCTTGTCCTTGATTTTTATATCGAATTGTATGTCAGTGAAGACCATAACTGCTTAGAATAATTTCTTGCTCCCTGATTTTTGCCTTCACTCATTGTCAGAATGTCTTCACCACAGCCACAGAAATAGTCTTTCACTGAAGAAAGTTATGACTTTTGGGAATGAATTCAAATCTCCCTTTCCCAAGGAATTATGAAGCCCAAAGCTATGCTGACTTCTCTTTTAGTACGAGGGAAACAGGAAGTTTCACTTCCCCATCATGGGGAAGAATTCGCACAGCTCCCAGTGAGTATGAGAGTGGCCAGAACATTAGACTACCCACAAAGGGGTGTCGGGTGCCATTTTAAATATCTTATGTCTTACCTGGCCTCTGGATACCATTCCTAAGCATTTGCATTTATGGCACTTTGCTATGGCACTTGTTTCATATCTGCTAGTCCTGTATATTTAGCTTGGATATCCTTGGGCATCCCAAATGGCACAAGATGCTTCTTGAGGCAGGGGAGAATTGTAAGTATAATACTTGTCATATTAGAAGTGAAATGTGTTTTCTAAAGTATCTAATGCATCTATTTTTCTATGAAAAATAAATCTAGGCTGTGCTGGCTTGAACACTCAGATATGGAAACCTATCTAGTACCCAGCTTCCTCAGCACCATGACCCCATTGTGGGGAAAAAAAGCCAGAGGAGAGGAGTCTGTCTTATGGATACAGATGATGATAACCCTTCATTTCAGGCACGGGGTCGTTTTTATCACCTATCCCTCAACATTTGTTATGTGTCTTGGCAGAGTGAGAGATTGGGCTAGAAATCATCCCTGAGTCAGTGAGTGGGTGGTGATGGGATCTGGTCAAGGTTCAGCATACTGTGACATCCTTCTGCTTTCATTAATCCACCAGGGACAAGGCCTCATAAAGCACTCAGTCCTGCTCTTCCACCTGGGAAAGGATGCAACAACGATGGGGAAGCTGTGATGGAGAAAGGAACTATAAAGCCCCTGCAACAGGGGATTAATCAGTATTTAGAAATTACTTAGGTAATTCCCTTGGTGAGGCCATGCCCTGTTGGCTGTGGACACACAGACCTGCAGGCACCATGGGCAGGCTCTGGTAGGGTACATTTCACATACTTTGTAGAAATGGGGAAAAGAGAGGTTTAGGGACAGATGCAGATTAAATGAAACATACAGCAATGAAACACTAGACAAAAAAACAGGTTACATTAGTTCCTGGTCAGCAGTAGAAGACAGTCCCTAGTCTCAGAGAAGGCACAAGGATGTGGTCCTCCTAGCACAGGGATAAACAGTGGGTAATAAATGAGGGTACCCTGCATAGCACCGTCTCATATGTCTACTATTTAGCCATTCCAGATACCAGGGTAGACACGGTGACTGATGCTGTCATCAGAGACTGGCAAATCTCTTAGAGACATCATTTATCATTTCAGGTGTGGGACATCAACCCAGATTATGCCTGGTGACTTTCTCTGTTTTTTTATGCCAGAGGATGGAGTAAGCTGTGGCGTCGTGACAGCATTTGTGGATGATGCCCATACACAGGGGTTAGTATGGTATCTCTTCTGCTCCAGCTCTCTTCTTACAGGACCAGAGTCTCCTCCGCTGAAGCCAGAAAAGCTGCATTTCAGTAACTAAATCACAGCAGGTCATAGCTAATTTCAAGTGCATATTTTAGGCAGGATTTTCCATCCACACATCAATAGATGAACACAGCTGTTTCCTGATGAAATCTGAGACCCTAGCTGTGCTACACCATACTTGAGGAAAAAAAATGGAAAAGTTTATCCTATCTGCTGCAGAAGAGCAGAGGGGATGAGTCAGGTGGACAGTCAATGCCCAGATTAACTTCTCAATAAAGCCACAAAATTCCCTGAGGAATTATTAATCGTGAGAGCAGGCTGGTTTTAGATCTCACTTAACATTTTCCTTTTGAAGCTTGTTCCAAACCAGCTGCTAGAAGTCTCCCTAGCTAACACCAATGCCTGCCATGAAGGCCCCATCTTCCTACACAAGTGTCCCTCAGAAAGGTTTTATTTCAACTGTCAGCTCTTCCACCTTGCTTTCCTCTGCTTAGTTTTGGACTTTGGACTTTTCCCCATCACACAGCCTGTGATCCTACTTCTTGAAGATTTAATGATCATTAGCTTCACAGCCCCTACCAGGAGATGGCGGATTTCTAAGGCCATAGGAAGGCTTCAGTTCTTGAGTATAGTGGCATGTAACATAAGAGAGGTGTAGGGGCCAATTTGGCCTAATGTGCCCCATTGGCACTTTTGGGGTGAATATTTGTGTGACAGGAATCCATCAACTGGAGAGAAGTCATCTTGCTCAGGATGGGTAACTTCTAGCACAAGTCCCTTTCATTGCCAGGTTCTAGCTTCCTTCTGGTGTTATGATCCCCAGCTGCCCTATCTGCAAGTACCAGATCAGACCAACAGTGTGTTCCTGAAGCAGAGTACCATGGAGATAGAGAGTGGCTGTGGGGCTCCAGGTACGTACTGAGGGAGGAGGGAAAGTGAGTCTAGCCCTCTTGCATGAGGAGGGCAGGGAGAGGAGGAACCTTACACAGCTTCTTATCTGAGAGTTCATCAAAATCTATCTTACCTATTGTCAGGATGTTTATCACCAGGCCTCTTTGAATGCTCACATTATGTCTCTGTGAGGTAATTTCCTGAACTATCTATCATATTCCTCTGGCCAATGTTTAAATAATCCGAGGTCTGTAGTTCACTGGACATGAATTCTCCACTGCTCTGTCTTGGACACTGAGTCCTGGGCTCATCTCTTCTGACTTTTTTTTCCACATAAAAGTTAGGCATCTCCTATGGATGGGGTTCACCTTACTTAAAGGTGGGTTTAGTTAAACCACTAAAAAGCTCTTTGTGTCTCCCTAAGGCAGACCCCTGTCATTTGGTCAGCTCCAGGCTCCACTGGCTGTAGTGATGAGAGTTTCACATGTATCCATGTGGGCCTGTTTGGATATCCATCTGGTCTGGAGAATCTCAAATGGAGTTTAACATCTTTGCTTATGCAGCCAAAGCCTTCTCCGCGACTTGGTGTTCATAATGTATGAGTGTGCACTGGAGCCAAATGTCCTGGCTCCCTTCACAGACAAAGGAGGTTGAGCCAATATCATCAGCAAAGATTAAGCTGTCATTCAACCACAGAAGTGCAGGTGCCATCCCTGGAAGAGATGAATCACACTAAACTTCATTGCCCACATTGATTGTCTCCTCTGATAAAGAGAGCTGAGCATGACATGTTCAGAGATGGATGCTGCACTGTAACCCTTGAATCCCATCCCTAGATAGCTTTTCTAGACTGCTTCCAAGGTCACTGACAAAAGGATGACTCCTCTAGAGGGTGAGTCCATGCATATATCTTAGATGTCTCACACCGTGAGGGAACTCACCTTCTTTTCACCAGCTGTAGGTATATAGATAAGATGCTCTTGCTCATCGTGCATGGACAGCCTGCTTCAAGCAAAGGGACATCAACGTCCGCAGGGTCAATGAGAGCTGATCACCCACAAAACCTAATCTTCTGCCAATGTCTTCTGAAAGTCTGTGAGGAATCCTAATGATACCGTATGAGGACTCAAAAATGCCTGTCTGTGGAGGCAGATTTCACTTGCTCTGTATAATTTTGTTTAGACACATTAGAGCCAAGCTGTTTCTGCACTATGTGGAGGTCAGTAAAGGTGTACAGATGGGGATGACGCTGCTAGATCCTTCACTGTGTAACTCAGCATCCTTCTACCGACAGAAACATCAGCCTGCAGGCTGGGAAGTACAGGCTAATTACCTAATTATCAGTGACCTTAGACCTCATTGCAGGAGAGAAAATTAAGAAATATACTGAGGGAAAAACTCTTTTGATTCATGCCAGCCACAGATTGCCTCTCAGCCCCCAAGCCTGCATATATCCATAAGAAGCAGAGGATGAAGCAACTGTTGCAAAAGACTCAGTAAAGGAGCATAAATGTGCTTTTGTTTATTAAGAGTTCCCTTTGGCTTTGCCACAGTATCCTGCTACAGAAAAAAAAAAAAAAAACTTCTCTTCTCCTCAGAGGGATTTTTTTATCCCCTTCTCCACAGAAAATTGAGAAATATGTTGTGCGAAATATGAAGACTAATTAGACCAAATGGTGCTCAGATCTGTTGTTGGTTTTCTGGAGGATTGTTGACAGCTTAAAAGATTTTCCTTCTTTTTATTTTTTTTTCTTTTTTAACTAATTATGAACAATTCCTCACACAGTTCACATTTCCTATGGAGACTTTAATGAATGAGGTATGGCTTTAGTGGTGGAGAGGGTGCGAAAGCATGTCTTCATGTCAAGGGTGCTTCTGGATGCATGGTACATGTGGCGAGGAGTGTGCATTTGAAAGGGAAGAGTGCTCTCTGGTCAGCTGTAGGATGGTCATATGAGAGGGGAGGAGTATGTCTATATCATATTAGTGGTTTTTTGAAGCTTGCACTGGTTTTTGAGGGCATGGATGTTTGCAGGTTTCTCCTGTGATGCAAAGAAGAGCATGTGCAAAGAGCAGATGGGCTGTGGTCCAGGGTGTGGATGTTACTGCAGATATGAACGTGTGTGATGAGCACAGTGGTGACAGAGGAGTGGGAAGCAAGCAGAGAAAACCTGATCACAGCCACCTCAGACATGCTGGGTCTCTGAGCTGAGCAAGCATCTCGTAGCAGATGCTGAACTCGTCTTTTCCTTGCAACAAGAATTTGGTATTTGTGTCTTGTGAGTAAATCACTGTCCATCACTGAACTCATAAAGATGTCTCAATCCCAAACTGGTGCCCAAATGGAAGGGCAACTGAGTGCCCCGTTGTGACTCAGACAGCTCTGTTTACTCATCCAGGAGCACTGATTTAAAACATTACACGCAAAAGCAATATGTCCCTGCAGCATCCTCCCCTCATGGCACCAGTCCTTATGGAGAAGGCACAATGAATAGTAGGAGGAATAACCTATACCTTCTTCCACTAGCAAAGGGTTTGAGGGAATCTGGTGTGTGCTTCAAGAATCCAAACCCTCAACAGCAGGATACAAGCAACACCCTCGGCTACAGTGGGCTTCACCCAAGCTTTGGCCCAATCTTGGGTGTTCTCTGCTATTTTATGAACCTTTCAGTTGAAATCTTGCTGTCCTGCTTTTTTTGTTTGTTTTTGTTTGTTTGTTTTGTTTTTTTAGCTGGTATTATTTCTTTTCACACTGAGCTGACAGTCACATTAAGAGACCTGAGAATACTATAGCAGAACTAAAGCAATTATTGTAACATAACTTTAATAGGGACTACAATCAGAAAGAATTAAAAATGGTGCCAATCTCCTCAGAATTTGGTGTTCCTGTGATCTTCCAGGGGTATTATCAGAAGAGGAATCCAACATCTCCTATGCTCTTACCTCCTTTCTCTTAAGGAGAAGAAGAAGAAAAAGAAATAAACCCAAACCTGGCCGTTTTTTCCTCCAAGGCTGCCTTTGCATCACAGTTATTCTGGTATTGAAGGGTAGAGAGGTGTTCTTCAAGCAATAAACCCCAGTAGTCTCTAAACCATCGAGATTAAAACTTCCTAGTAAATCCAAGGTGCAATCTGGGATGTAGAGACCACTGTTGCAAGGAAGATATATGGCTCTGGGAGATAACTTTGGATGCAGTTTGTGAGAAGATGGTCGGTGTAACAGGGCGGCCAGTACTGTCAGAAGACGATAATGTAGGGGAGATACACACGAGAACAAACCAGAATCAAAACCCAGAAAGAAAAAAATATAAAAGCTTGCTCAAAGTTTTAAAACTGGGATAAAACAGAGATTGTTTTGGCTTCTAAATCTATGCTTTGCCAAGCTGCAGTCATGCTACATCTCCTCAGTGCTGAGAGAACGAGTCAAGGTTGTTCAGTGTGAATAACAGTGCTTAACTTTGCTCTCCTTTCCCCCCTCTAAATTCTCCATCCATGGCACTAATCTTCTTTCACCCTCATTTCTGGTAAGTTGCAGTGAGAGGGTTTTCACAGAATCACAGAATGGTTGAGATTATAAAGTTTTCAACCCTGCCTCTGGCTAAAGCCCTCTCATTTCCCAGCAATATCACCAACAATATCCCACCCTGCTCCTGCCTCTATGGAGCAACATCTGCCAGCGCCACGCAGGGCCCACTGCTCTGTTCAACATCTGTCACAGCACCAGCCTTCCTCCTGCAAATGCCAGCAAGGCCATCCTTCTCAAAGGATGGAAGTACATTCCACACAGCCCAGACAGACGTCTTCATCTGTCCACACCTCAGCTAAGGAAGACAGCAGTGTAGAGGGCCCATGCGCAAGCATGAGCTATCAAGGTTTTACCTCCACTCATCTAGAGTGTCACCATGTGTTCATGTGCCCTGACATGGCTAGCAGCATGAATCCCTCACCAGGTGACATGTGGCACCTTTCTGAACTCCCCGAGAGGGGCAGATGATTTTCCCTTTCAGAGCAGATGGATGGGTGCAGAATGGTTAGGTAAAACACATGATACAACCAGGATGATATGTAACGTCCTGCACCCCGAGCAGCCTGAGCAGATGCCAACAAGCATTAAGTCCTTGACTTTGATGGTTCTAGATGCAGGTGTTGAGGTAAGTACCATGCTTCAACAAGGAGAGCATGACTGTGACCATTGCAAATCAACAGGCTTAATGGCGAGAACAAAACAAAGCTGGTTACATAGCAGTGATGTGATGCAACAGATTGCATTAGTATTTCTGCAGTCATTGCACTAAGCAGCAGGTGTAAAACATGCCACAAATAAGAACTTTCCAATCCATTCAATGTAAGACCTGTAACAACAGGAAGGATTCTCATTTTGGGAATATGTATGGAAGGTGGGTGAGTATTTCAGATGCCAGAAGGTGTTAGTTGTTGTTGTTTTTGTTTTTTGTTTTTATTTTCCAAAAAAAAAAAAATCCCCTAAAATATCTGAAAATGGGAGAAGCTTTGCAACTAGTAGACAAGACAAAACTCCTTAAAGCTACCAAGTAAAAGTGTCACTAAGCCCCCAGAAAGAAATGGATATCAGGAAAGACGTAACACCACCCAACAGCTCAGGAACAAGGGCAGAGGCCTAGCACCTTCATGAAAAGGTATCTTCACTGATGAATATATGTGGGGTGAGCCTTGGAGGGATGAGCTTATCTGCCCATAGCAGTCAGGCTGTGCTGAACCTCATTGAGTGCAAAACATCTCTCTTTAGACTGTAACAACAAATGTCAGTCATACATAATGTTCTTCCATGAGATATTTCAAAGGTTAGAAATTTTCTTTTTTTTTTTTTTTTAAAAAAAAAAAAAAAAGAGGAAAGAAGGAAAGAGGAAAGTCCATACTGGTGGAAAGGATTGCTAAAAGAACTGTTATACTAAGTAAGAGAGCAGGAGGAGACAATTACCATGTGGCATACTATGTTGGACTTCACCTCATGTGTTTGTTTAAGAATCAAAAGGACCAAAATCCTGGTAAAAGAGTGTTCTTTGGAAACAATTCTTTGTATTTACTATGTATATCATTCCACCACCCATTAAAAAGGGGTGAGGAAAACTGTGGCACAAGGGTGAGCACAAGCACAAAATGAAGTGCAAAACAGTCAGACTTTCAGACTTTCAATTATTTTCCTGTGAGTGGGGATGAACAGACCTCAGAACAAAGCAATTTTTGAGAAATATTCTTTTTTATCTAATTTCTGACTTTGGAACAGTTTAGAGAGGACCATCCCAGCACCGCAGAGTTCAGACATCTCCTTTCATCACTGCTTGTGTTTAGGAAAGCAATCTGTGTCCTAGCAAAGCAATGGATGCCGGGCATCCCACATCCCACACATCCCAGAACTCCCCATCTGTCCTGGAAGTCAGAGGAGGCATGATGCTCTTTCACACATAGCAGCAAGTGCCATCTGAGATGCCTTAGGGTGCCTGAGGCTGATTTGACACAGGACCAACTGGAGATCCACATTGCTTTGGGCCTGCTAGCCATGCATGCATGTGTTTGATCATGGCTCCACTATTGTTCCCAAGTGATACCAGTTCCAGTCCATATCATGACATATTCCCCTATTCATATCCCTATGCACAGGTGAAAACAGTCCCCGGGGGGACCCCCAACAAGGGAGGAAGAAACCCCACCACAGACATCACACTCCTCCTGGTGAGGAGTTCAAGGTAGTGAAAACTCATAGTGACAAGCCACCTTCTGATAGAGGAAAATCAGCACCTTCAACTGTAGGGCCTGGAGAAATGCTGGCAGGGGAAGCTTCACACCAGAAACAAGGGAGATACTAGGTAGTTTAATCTGTATAAGGATTTTAGAGTTATTTTTATTGATTTTTTTTTTGTACTACTTTGGACTGTGAGTCTTAGTGTAACTGAACTAACTTCTGTTTTGATGGGTCTGTTAAGACTATAATTATTTAACAGTAAGTTCTTTGTTCTGTATACATATATATATAATATGCCGTTTTATTGGTAAGAGGATTGTGCATATAACAAATGCAGTAGCAATGAACCTGCTGAGCCTCCTCTCTCTTCCTTTCTATTTCATTAAATGGCATGCTAATATAAATGACAAGTCCAGTCTTGTTGGCAGTTATTCTTTGTAATCCCCTTCAAAAGTGGTGGATTATTTTCCAGCAGATTCAAGCAGAGCTTGATGCAATGTTTGCAGGTTTGTGTCCTTTAAAATAAAAATCCTATGATTGGGGGACAAAAGTGCAATGAAAAAGATTGGATCAAGATACCCCGGTCATTAAAGTCAGGAAATCGTACTAGCTGAAAGGTCTTAGCTCTCAATCCAAAAATAAAAAGTACCTTTTCCTCTACTTTTAATTTTTTCACAAGCCATTACATCAGTGCTTACTGCAGCGGGAAAGACCTTGACAAATCTTAAAAATGCTGTAGATATCCTAACTTTATTGTACTTCTCTACTGCAAAAATATCTTGTCTGAGACCTGTGTATGCTGGGCATTGAAACTACTCATCTATGTACTGTAGCACTCGCACAGATAGTCAAGATTTCCTTGCAGGTTTTGGCTTTTGAAAGGGGAAGTTCTTGTATAAAATAGAGCACAGCCAGCAAGTCGAGGGAGGTGATCCTGTCCCTCTTCCAGCACTGGTGAGGCCATACCTGGAACACTGGGTCCAACACGGGGTTCCCCCAGTGCAAAACAGATATGGGCTAGGGGAAGGAATCCAGGGAAAGGCCACAGAGATGATAAAGGGATTGGAACATCTCTCATATGAGGAAAGGCTGAAAGAGCTGGGTCTGTTTAGCATGGAGAATAGAAGGCTGAGAGGGACCTTACCAATGTGTGTAAATACATGACACTGAGTTTATAAGGAAGATGGAGCCAGAGACTTCTCAAAGGAAGTGATAGGACCAGATGCAAAGGGCAAAGAAAAATTCATCTGCAGATAAAAAAAAAATGCTTCTTCACTGTGAAGGTGTTTAAACGTAAGAGCAGGTTGCCCATAAAAGTTGGGTAGTCTCTATCCTTGGGGATATTCAAAACCCGACTGAACCTGGTCCTGTGCAGCATGCTCTGTCTGACATATTTTGAGCAAGGAGTTACACTAGATGACCTCCAAAAGTCCCTTCCAAACTCAACTACTCTGTGGTCCTCCCTTGTTTATGGAAAGCTCTGTGTAGACGGAGGGCAACGCGGATCCTGGGTAGTGCTGACACACTGCTTAACTGTAAGCCCGCAATTACAGTCAGCATAACTTGTCTGCAACTGCCAATTTATTCATTTCACGTGGCCCCCAAGACAATCTAGTCAGCAGGGTGTATCTGGATGAGCAGCAGCCTTGGAGACAGTGGCACAAACTCACATTTGTAATACATGCCAGGGTTTATACATAAGCATGGAAATCACCCATGTTTGATCTTTGGCCTTGCAAGGGAGTTTGGCATCACTTAATTTGTGGGTGGTCACCTCACTCACTTTAACAGAATAATGTTAGAGAGAAGACTTTAACCTTTTATTTGGAGAAACAGTTTTTTACTACACCCATATGTCTGTCACCAATGAGCCTCCTCTACCCCCTTAGAAAAAAGTTGAAACTGACAAAGAACAAAGGATTTTGGATTCTGCCCAGAATGGGGATGGTCACACAGTTGCTGCTATAAATATGATACATACTGTGTAACTTACATTAGGTACAGCAAAATTTCTCTGCTGACCCCAAAACCTTCTCTACATTGCAGTGAAAGCTAATGGAAGACATCGATTGCAAAACTAACCTCCATAAGCCATTAGGCAAACCATCAATCTCCACGTGGCAGAGCTTGATGTATGAACCAATGTAATGGCCCATGAGGTGACCTGCACATGTATGACTGTCGGGGAGTGAGGTAGTATGGCTCTTACTTGCTAAATGGCTGCAGTAGTGAAGGCTGGAGGGACTCTTTCCATTATCTCATTAACAACAACAAGGACTTTGAGCCTCCATTCTACCAGGACAGTCCTGTTGCCTTTGTAGGAACCAGGCAGTTTCACAGGAACTCTGAGCTGGGATTATTCTTAAAACTTGGCCATATTTCCTGAGGAAATCCTTCCTAGGCCCTGTAGCAGCCATCTACTTTAAAGGCAATGATTTTCTAACCCAGACAACCACCTATAATCAAGTGATGCCTCAACTACAAATGCCAAGTTCTCAAAATGCTTGAGCAAAGACTTCTGGATATGCTCAGAAATCTCATGATCTGAGGTACTTTTTTCCCTCCCAAACTCAACCGGTTTTCTGAGCTGAAGAGGAGGCTTCACCAGACAGTCCAGCTCTGGTATGAAGAGAGCCTTTCTCACAGATAGTGCTTGGATGGAATCTCATTGGGGGTCACTTTCTTCCCACATATGTGGGAAATGTGTCAATTCTTCCTACAAGTACTCTTGCTCTGAGCCTCTGAGCCAGGCTCAGAGGAAAATCTCACAGTGGTATTCTCAGAAAACTTGTTCCAGACCTGAATCCTACTAAGGAGAGATCAGGCTTGGAAGTATTAGACCTCTGTATTAGAATTCACATTTCTAATATGAATCAGATCACATTACCCTGGGTAATGATTTCAGGCATTAGGTGGAAGATTTCTCTGAATTTCCTCAAAAGCCGCCTCGTGGGGACATAGGCATGCTAGAAATGTGAACAACATTCAGGTAATCCTGCATGAATTGAGGAGTAGGACAATTGTGAACAGATTTGGAAGTAGAATGGGTCAAAATATCACCTGGAGGAAGCATACGGTGTTTGCTTCATCTTACTGAAGTTACAAATCAAGACAGGCAGATATAAAGAAGACACAGTCATTTGGTCAAAAAGTGAAGCATAGCTCCAAAGCTCCACAGCTGGACATGGATGTTTTGGCCAACCTGAACGTGTGATTCAGCATTGTTTGTACTCGTGTATCCAAATGCTCTCCATTTGCATCTTCCTTTCCAGATCACCATCTCACCTGCAGGTATAGTGTTGGTGAAAATAAACCCAAAAGTGTGTGAATCTCCAGAGCAGAGTCCACAGCAGGAAAGTAACTATGCATGGTCAGCAGGAATTGTTATACAGCTGGTGCTCTTGCAATATTCAGAAATAAGAGACATCCTACAGGATATAATCAGGTAGTATTTGGAAGAAATAGAGATCTCTCTGTGAGACAGTTGCTTTGATGTTAACTATTTCTTTGATACATTTTCTTCTTTCCACCCACCTGAGACCTGCACAATCATGCTTCAAAAATCAAGCCAGCTGGAAATCAACTGAAACCCAACAGATCTTTTCAGTTCATAAAAGCATTTTTCTAAATACACTTAGGATAAACACCTGGGAGGTAATCACAGAATCACAGAATGGTTAAGGTTGGAAGGGACCTCTAGAGATCATCTAGTCCAAACCCCTGCTCAAGCACAGGCCACAACCCCCTGGAGCACAGGGCACAGGGTGGCATCCAGGTAGGTT
>VZSV01000034.1:1779460-1832403 GCA_013398735.1 Nothocercus julius
TAGATGCTCCAGTCCTTTAATCATCCTTGTCACTCTCTGCTGGACCCTGTCTAGAAGCTCAATGTCCTTCTTGTACTGGGAAGCCCAGAACTGCACCCAATGCTCCAGGTGTGGCCTCCCCAGAGCTGAGGAGAAGGGCAGGATCACCTCCCTCAACCTGCTGGCAATGATCCTCCTGATGGAGGCCAGGATCCCATTGACCTTCTTGGCCATGAGAAAATGACAGTACAAACACAAGTGAAAATCATGATAAATAGGCTAGGAATTCTTTTAGGGTGGTATTTAGAAGGATTCTCACCAGCTACTGCAGATCAGACTCCCTGTAAGTAGAGACAAGTAACAGAAATATTAAGATTGCCCTTGATCATTTGATATGATGGAGTGAATGAAATGGAGAGGATGACACAGTCTGTCCTATTCTAGACTCCAACATTCTGAACAAGCTGGAAACAGTTTAGAGAAAAGATATAAAAGCAAACTCACCTCTGCAAGGGAAACTCCAGCTCCTCAGTCAACAAAATATTTCAGTGGTCACTTAGTCTTAAGTCTTAAGTAGTCTTAGTCTTAAGTAGTAGTCATTAAGTAGTGGACAGATTTGCCCAAGGAACAAGTCTTTTCATCTTGCAGAAGAAAGGCAGAATTGGTCATTCAGAGGTCAGAGTTTATCTTCTGCACGTTACTTACCCGCTTCTTGCCCGTGTGGCTGTGAAGGCTAGCATGGTAGCTCAGACTTTGTGTACTTGATGATATATTTCACCCCTTACAAAAATCTATAATGTCAGGTATTTTAAACTCTCCAAAACAAACATATGGGAGAAACCTCCTGAAAATGCCTGTATGCAGCAACACTAAAATTTCATAATTCTTTCTGTTATGAAAGATCATCCCTTTTCAAGTCAAAAGAATTCTGATGAAAGATTATTTTAACCTGCATCCCTAAATTCTTTACATTGACATTTAAATAAGAGCTAAAGAGGATGAATCCAGTTTTGGAAAACTGGTGAGCACCCTCAACATGCATAGGTATTTACGACAGCATTTAAGAGCATAATGGGTGACCAATCACTTGTATTCCTTCCATAATACTTCTGATAGACAATTCATGCTACCTGTTTTGGACACCTAATTCAGGAAGGGATGATTTTCTCCTGAGAAGTTCCGCACTGTCACTGTGAAAGTCCCTAGACAACACACTTGGACCAGGTACCTTGTACCTGGTTAAAGCTAGATGTTGAGTCCAAGCCTAAGCAAATGACCCAGGAGCACAGAGGAAAAGCAGAGCATTGATCTGCACCCCAGCTGGCTGCTTCCACCTCAGACACCTTCAGCGCTGGACTTGGCTTCATAGATGATTCCAAGGGCTTGTCAGCGACCACAGTCTAGAACACATGAGCTTATGTCTGCCTCTTGAGGCTAAACTGTGAGAATTTAAGGAAGTACTTAACAGTCCTTAGCAGGGATGTGCTAAAGAAATATAACAGAGTGTGATTCCCTTTACACTATACCTTCCTCCTGTTCTTGGCAGCAGTAATATTGCTGAGCTCATTTCCCTCTCCCCTAGGGATGGGGTTTGGTAGTATGCTATGAGACCCTATTCGGCCTGAAACATCCAAGTTTTTTCTACTTGGTCTGGAGGGGCATCAGTGATGCTGGTGTCATCCCCTCAGTGCTCATTTCCTGCTGTGCACGGCTGGGCTCTAAGCTGGCAGCAGAAGAACCAGATCCCACACAACTCCTGTTGGAGATAAAACCTCCTGTTGGAGATAAAAAATTTACACCACGATAAGAGAAATACCACCCAAAGGACTGCAAGATCATCCAAGCTCTTCAGCCTGGCTCACTGAGAACCAGAGTGCCAGTGATATTGGCACTATTGCTGGTCCTTGGAGAGCTGACAATTACAGACTAGAGTGAATATATTTATCGTAAAAGGAAAAGAGCAGGAGTGGAAGCTGTGTGGGGGAGTATCTACGTGTAAATTTCAACCTCCTTTATCTACTATAAAGAAAACAGGTTTCAGAGCAAGGTGGAAGGGAGGAGGTGAGGAGGGGGAGGGTGGCAGTAGACTGGTTTCTCAGCAGACAGTAGGCTTCTCTGCTTCTGCTTAATTGATTAATTCCTTCCTAGCACAGTCATCTGTTTGATGTGCTTTTCCATAAAAGCAGTTCAGAAAGTTCATGGGAGTTAATCCGTGAAGATGGCTGGAGCCACAAAGCCAAGCATCTGATTAAACGACAAGGCGATCGCTTACAGCTTAGCTGCTTTCAAAGTTGTTCCCAAAGTCTTTGCTAACCTTCATATTTCAAAGATCATTTCTTGGCATTGGGGAATTTAAAGGAGAAGGTTTCTTTTTAACAGTATTATTATTATTGCAATAAAAAAGCAAGTAAAATAAATTCAGAGAAGACCACACAAAGTCACATGCACACAAGTAAAGAGAAGAAGATCAAAAGTACACAAGCAAGCACACACACAGGCTCACATTTCATAACATATTCAAAACAGCTTGCTATAAATTCATTACATGCTCTCAGCACTGACAGATACAGACAGAGCCATTACTTGCATCTGTGTTACCTGTCTATAGCCCAGAATCTGGAGGAACAGGTAGTATGACTGTGTCTTCTCTGTGGAGATTTGTGTCACTGCCACTTACATTAGAGCATCTGGTCATTGAGGTTGTAAGGCAGCAAAATCCCTTGAGAAAGACATAACTCAGGTGTGTTGGTGCAAACAGAGTAATGTAATGAAATGCTTTAAGTTCTCTGACAATGCTGTTTAAGATAGCAATGATGAGGGGCGATGTGGAAGAATTGCAGAGGGACATCACATTCCTGAGTGATTTTACGATAACATAACAGCTGAAATTCGATGGAAATAAGTATAGGGTGATACATGCGGGAAAGAAAGCAATCTTAACTTTACATACAGTGATGGGCTGTGAATGGACTATTACTACTCAGGAATGAGTTGGTGTTTATTATAGGTAGTTCTATGAATATGTCACCCCAGTGTTCAATAGTAGTGACAAAAAGCAAATAGATTGTTAGAAATTATTAGAAAAGGAATAGAGATCAAAATAGAACACATTATTATGTCACTGTGTAAATTCATTGTGTGTCTACTTTCTGAATGTTTTAAGTAGTTTTGGTGTCTTCAGCTCAGAAAGAAAATAGCAGATCTGGAAAAGAAGCATAGAATGGCAACAGGCTGATCAAAGGTATGAAAGAACAAATTACTCTGGGAATATTTCATCTACATAAGAGATGACAGAAGCAGAATATGGTAATGGCCCATCCAATTGTGAGTGGCACTCTTGCACTCTTCCCTACCACAGGATGCTCGGGTAAGTAGACCTGAAGTGAGATCCATCATGGACGTATTCCATGCTTGAATAATGTTGATGATCGTTGTGTTAATTTCCCAGATTCCCTCCAGGACAGAAACATCATTCTATACTTGGCAAGCGTCCAGCGTCTCTCTTTGATCTCTGCAGCCCAGAAAGGTCAGATGCCATGGGAACTCAGGCCTTCAAGAGAAGAACACCTTGTGGGTAATTCAGTAGCTTATATCCTTAGAGAAACAAAGACGATTAAGGAACTGGAGCATCTATCGTATGAGGAAAGACTGCATGAGCTGGGCCTGTTTAGCCTGGAGAAGAGAAGACTGTGAGGAGATCTGATCAATATGTACAAATACCTGAGGGGAGAATGTAGGGAGGATAGGGCCAGGCTCTTCTCAGTGGTGGCCAGTGACAGGACAAGGGGTAATGGGTTGAAACACCGGAAGTTTCATGTCCATGTGAGGAAGAACTTCTTTGCTGTGAGGGTGACCGAGCCCTGGAAGAGGCTGCCCGGAGACGTGGTTGAGTATCCTTCCCTGGAGATCTTCAGAACCTACCTGGATGCCACCCTGTGCTCTAGGGTTGTGGCCTGTGCTTGAGCAGGGGTTTGGACTAGATGATCTCTAGAGGTCCCTTCGAACCTTAACCATTCTGTGATCCTGTGATTCTGTGATCCTTGTCTTGCAGAGTATGTTAGCTCTGTCAGGAGCACCTGTTCTGAAATTAGAGAATAAACAGAGGCCTCAAGGATTTCCAGTACACATATGTAAGTTCCAACAGGTATACATATACATATATGCATGCACATATAAACATATGTATGTGTGTGTGTGTGCGCGCATATATAAAGTCCTTGGCATTGCTCTCCCAGCTAAGCCCCTTTCAGAGTCACCAGGACTTGCTTCCACAGATATCCAGACCTAATTTCTTGGGATGCTCTATCGCATTCTGTCCTGGACTGTTGTACACTATAGCTTCCCTAGTGCCTTTTTTTTATTTATTTTCATTTTCTGTCCATCTCTCTTAGATGGCATGCCAATGCTTCTGTTTAATGACTCAGGAATTCTTAGTAGGAAGGAGGGAAGGAAGGAAGGAAATGAGGAAGGAAGGATGGGAGAAAGTGAGGAAGGAAGTGAGGAAGTGAGGAAAGAAATGAGGAAGGGAGGAAGGGAGGGAGGGGGAGGGAGGAAGTGAGGAAGGAAGGAAGTGAGGAAGGAAGGGAGGGAAGGAGGGAGGGAGGAAGGAAGGAAGGATTCTGAGATCTTTTCTGGATAAGTTTCAGCCTTCCGTGTGAATCCCCTAGGTTTTTGCGAACTAGTGGTTCAGATTTTCTGTGTGATGCTATGAAGGATTTGAACTCCCAGAAATTTTCCTCAAGTTGCACTATGCAGTTTAAATTATCTTTCAGCATTCTGGTCAGGTATTTTAACTGTGCAAAAGTGTATTGACCATGCCAAAATTCTACTCTACAACGGACAGTATAATCCCACAAGAGACACAGACACTTTCTGTATGTCATATATACTAGAAAGGGCATAAGATCTGAATTGGTGACTCTTCTATATGACCTTGACCAGCTGTACTTCAGTTTCCCTGTTTAAGAGCAGAGCTGTACCTCTTTTAGGTGAAATGAGTTGAAAAACTGCCAGCAGTGATAATGGCACTTTTTTTTTTTTCATAGAGTGTAGCTCACAGAGTGCACATGCATCAAGCACGATATTAATAATACCCACAGGACAGGGACAGTCATTTCAGACTTTCAGTTTCAGCCCAGACTTGGTCAACACCTAAGAGCTTGGCCCTACAAGCACCTCAGTGAATATCAAAGGTTTTTTTGTCAATTCAGGGCAGCAGCATCTGGTGGATGTTCAGTCTGAAAAAGGGATTTGCTTGGTCTCTGGAGGTAGTGTCACAAAGGATGTCATCTGGATTACAGGAAGAGAAAACAAGAGGCAGCACATATCACTGGGCAGATGTGCCGAGTCTGGCTACACAGCAGGTGGGAGATTTTTGTCACAGATCTTCAGCTTCTGGGCCAGATATTCATGTGAAAGTGAACACTCAGGAGCTAACCTTGCTTACACCTTGAGGCTTTTTTTTTGAAAAGTCCACATGCTAGGGGTTTACACAGCAGGGCTCTGGCCTCAAGTTCTAGGTGTCTAAGAGACAACTGTAGAATATTCTGTATGAGAGTGATAAAGGTATTAGGATCACTCTTGAAACCTGGCAGTATAAGAAACTGTTCGTGTAGACACAGCCGAAATTCACTGAGGATCTGTTGCTCCTCCAGAATAAAATCACAACAAAAAGAGTGGCTTCAGAAGGAGGAAATTTTGGTGGAATGGGACTGATCAAGGAAAATCTGAGTCTTTAGTTCATCCCAGATAACATTTCTCACTTGACTGAAGTACCTAAAGAGACTCTACCCTACCCAACAGCAACTGGCACCTCTACACAGTGACTCACATCTTGAGTAGGGGAAAACAGTCTCTCAAAGAACCTATCTACCTCCACTGGGACAGACATAGGATTTACATCACCGAAGTCTGGTCTACAACAAGGTAGCTGTCAACGTGTGAGCTAGTCAACTTCTGCTCCACTCGTTGTCAGAGTGGACAAAAAAGGCTTGGTGCATTTGTCTTGAGATATATGTTTTAGGAGGAAGAACATAAAATAAATGTACTAACATTTTTCTATTGGCTTTAGGGGAGGCAAAGAATGATCACTTTATATGGCCACTCATAAATAGAAGAGACGGAGAGAAAGCATCTAAGAGCATTAATACAGCAGTTGTTGATGCTGGGGGATTACGAGGGAAATGAAACCCTGGAGGTAGCTGGACTCTCATGCTCTCCCTAACTGGCATCTAATATTGCCACTGAGACAGAATATCAGATGGTTGGACAATCAGTCTGATCTCACACTGAATTTCATGTGTTCTTGCAGGGAAGACAACTGCATTTGGTCAGATAATTACCAAAAAACAAACAAGCTTCCAGTGCTTTGTCAGCTTCCTGTTCCTATTTAATGGAAAACTCTTAAAAAAAAAAATGTTAGCTGAACCAGAAACTTGGCCCAAACTAGATAACTGTACAGTTGAAGACAGATCCTTAATCTTAGTCTCCTACAAAATCCCCCACAATCTGTCTCCGTCTCTAATGAGGCATTGGCTGAGGCAGAGGTTGGTCCTTATGATGGATTCATAATGTCCATTTGCTCACCAAGGTATTGTTGACATATCACTGTAAGCACCCTTCTTCTTCAGTCCTCCTGTGGAGATAAGGGACCATATAGACTTGTGAGTCTGCACTGGTGGTAAAAACCTGTTAGAAACATGTGGATTAGGTGTTGAAGGCTCAACACTGCTCTTCGACTCATAGTGCACTGAGGTGCAGGGGGAATCAATAACTTAAAGGTCACTCATCCATCTAGGGCCTGGGTGGGAGCTTGAGTCGCATGTCCTGCATCATTGTCCATTGTACTGTCCCTCCTTAAAGCAATCCTTGACATCGGTTGGAGTGTAGGACAAGCAACAGGCAAGCTGGGGCTGGTCTACACATGGCAACTCAGAAGATTTAACCTACGGTTAACCTAGTGGATAGATGGACAGGTCAAATAGCATTAACCTCTGCGCAGAAACTCTGACTCTGCCCAAAGGAAGCCGGATGAGTCAGATTAACAGTGTTGTAACTCTGAATATAAATGCCTGTACTTTCTTGCAGTTCAGCTAATCCACCTTAACAGTTCAGTCAGATTTATTTTCTTGTGACAAGACGTGTACAAACTCATAGGATTTTAGGATTAAAAAGTTACCAGGTGCATTTTCACAGAAGATGATTTAGGCAAAATTTGTCACCCACCTTTCTTCTTCCTTCTACTCAGTTTGGCCTCGAACCAATTGAGTTTTACCAGCCATTTTACTTAGGGAATGCATATGTGAAAGGTTGTCCGTCTTTGGAATGATACCTGCCTCCAAGCACCCATCAGGCAGACTGAGGTCAGCTGTCTGATGAATTTTAGATAGGATAGATACTTCCATATTGTGGTTTATAATTCTGGCTATAAAAATCAGGAGGGATATCAGACTGCCTGTTTCTACATTTATCACATGGGCACCTAAGATGTCTTTCTCTCCCAGTACGTGACATCATCCTATTGACGAAGGTCAAGTTCATCTTAGCTCCTTTCTGACTCATTGAATATTAGCAGTGGCTGGAGGCAGAAGAAGCCAATGATTTGATATGACAGGCCAGGAGGTAGCACACCAGTGGTACAGCAGGCAACAGGATGCAGGCATGGATGATGCCATGATCCATTGTGACAAGAGGAAAATATCGGATGGATGGACAAATGGCCTGAAATGAACCAGCAAGAGCAGGATAGATAGACATGTAGGCTGATCCAACAGCAAGAACTTTGATCTGGGTCCATTCCCATTCCACTAGGAGAAACTAAGAAAACCCCCTTAGCTCATGACCTGATCACCAATTCAGGGAGTATGCATCCTTAGACTGAAGACCTCATGAACCTGAAGAGAGGAGGATCCAAATCCTTCCCTCTTCCAAGTTCATAGATTCTGGGACCAGAAGATAGAGCTTCACTGACAGACTAATATCTCTCCTTCCCTCTGTTGCAAATCCTGGCCAAAATACCTCAGTCTCTGCTCTGCAGAATATGAGCGTGACCCCAGGTTTTGCAAATAACATTATTGCTGGTGCAGGGCAATGGAAAACAGTGAGATTACTACATCTACAGACGTACTAGCCATGTGATGAGAAGGAAACATCTCCATCAGGTTCTGCTTGTCCCACATTGCTCTGCAGCATCTCTATTTCTTCATAATCCTCTTTCTAAAGATGCGGGAGGTTGATGGAATGCAGGTTAGTCTGCATCTAGCAGCCTCTCAGAGCAGGAATGAAGCAGTAACACAGACTACTCTGCTTTGCAGGTCTGTGAGGCAGGAGTCTGCAGAAACTGCCATGCAACATGTGCCACTTCACTAGCCTACATTTTACATTTAGCAGAAGGCACGAAGGCTTTTTTAAATCATCAGTTTACTCCCAGGTGATTTTGCCTGGATATTCTTCCAAGGGACTTGTTCTCATGCATTGCTCATCCCAATATTTTGAGAACAACTCTATATTCCTCCAGGATCATGGAGGCAGGGACAGATGGTAGCTATTTCATTTCATCCCTCTTGCCTTCTCAACCTGTGAAATTTCATGCCAGCTGTGGTCACCTGTTTGACTTCTCTTTCAGTGGCTCCTATTCTCCACAAATTATTTTTGATTATTTAAGCTTGTCTTGTCTGAAAAAAAGGGAGTCTCTTAACCACATGAGTTTGAAGCACTGTCTCTTTTTATCTTTCTCTTTCCCCTGCACTGAGTCTAATTTTGTGGTTCTCTGCCTTCCCCAAAAATAACCTTCAGACCCAATTCTGAACTGTCATAGTCATTACATCACAGCTGCCTGCAGATGGGGCTTATCACTTGCAATCCACTCAGTTACACTTCTGATTAAAACTGATTACAAATGTGATCCTGGCTGCTCAGCCTGGAAATTGGGAACGTCTTTATAATTTTTTGACAGCAGATCATGAGGTCTTAGATGAGTCTGACAGGGCTGTGGAGGTAGGACACTCAACAACAAGATCTTTGTAAGTTGAAGGTGAGGGATACGCATATGTGAAGAAGAGGAAGGGGCAGGCAGTTTGATAAAACTTTTGTAGGACACCCCAGCCGAAATTCCCATATTCAAATATAATGAAGCTCAGTGATGAAATCTAGTCTCAGCTCTCAGGACCATTACTAAGAATAAGTGAAAAGGTGGTTGTGTATCTTAACACATCACACCAATGATCTGGGAAGCCACACCTGTTCCTTTGCTCAAATTCAGGTTCCCTTAACCTCCATTATTCATGCAGCAAAGAACTGTCATATTCCTTTTCCTGACAGCAGAAACAGCACACCGTAGGCTCCAGGTTATCACTTTGCATGCCTGGGGGGCTTTATCCTCCATTTTATCAGAGTAGGGTTGCAAAATAAAGCTTTGCAGAGCCTTGTATCTTGCTCCAAAGCCTGAAAAGGCCTCCACTGGCTTTCTGTTGGCCTGAACTTTAGCTTCATCTCATGGATTTATATTCCTTAGCTCAAGCAGTAATTTTCAGGTCATTTGTTCTAATGTTTGCATTGTAGCCCATTCATTTTTGTCCACCTGCTCTCATCTGGGGACCGGTGCCTTGAGTTGAACTAAATCATAACTTCCAGACTTTGTTCAGCAAAGACTGAAAATTCGCTGATTTTCTTGGGATCTTATTCCAGCACGTTAAATTCCCTCCTTATTTCAGTCTTTTCTTTATTTCCTCTGGCCCAGTTTGAGATACGCTTTTCTACATTTGCATAAAAGGCCCTGCTATTGTCTCCCTCTCAATGTCCCGTCTCCATAACAAGGTAACCTCTCAGGCTTCATTCTTATAAACTGAATTGAGTAAAGTGTTTGAAATCTCTTGCAGTCATATATTTTCCTCCAGTTCTTTGAGTCATTTTTGTTGCTCTCGTCTGATGTCTCTCAAGCATCAGATGTTCCTTTATAGACAAAGACCTCAGATCTGGGTCTCTCAGTTTCCTTCATCTAAAGAAAAAAAAATGACTTGTTTCATATAATTCAGCATGCTCCTCTGCATGTATCCGAGGTCTGCATTAGCTCTTCTGGCTAATCTAGGGCACGGCTCTAGGACCTTGCTCCAAATCATTGGATCAGCCTGGTCCTCTCTGAGTTAGTGTTTTCCAGGACAGGCCCTCCTGCTGGTCTTTCCAGAGAGATATTCCCATGCCCTGGGACCATTACTTCAAGACATTGAACTGAAGAACCTTGGAAAGGAGTGCAATCCTATAGTTAGTAGAGATGCCTAAAACGGACTTTTTTTTTTTTCCCCACTGCATTTTTTTCCCTCTTTTTCAGCAATAGGATATTGAGATCTTACTTAGGGATCACAGTTTAGCTGAGATCAGCCTGTGCCTGTGTCTTCTGTTGTCATTCATCTGTTGTAGTGCATTTTTCTAACGTTTAGGGAAGAACTTCTTCCTGCTCCTTTTAGCTGTCTATTCTTATCTTTGAAGCACACCTTGTTGCCAAGGGAATGAAATAGCTCCTCCTAGAGGCCTCCTCATCCTAAATTATGGGTATGATTCTGCTAGTTAGGAGCATGTGTTTGCAATAGAGGCATCTATAGCTGTAAGAAAAATTTCGACATTTCAAGACTTTTTGTTTTCAAGGGTTTTTTGAAAAAGGAAGAGTTTATGTGATTCCCCTCCCCTTTGAGACGTGAGTATCTTGCCTTTATTTTTTTAGTCTGCCTTCACTTCCTGCCTTCATTTCCTCTGCTTTTCCACAGAAGCAAAATTTTCTGATTGTACAAGGGGGACCCAGGATGATAAGTTTTCTCTCACAAAAATAAATAAATCAATAATCCATCTTTGGGTGAAATGTAGCATCCATCTAACAACGCAGGGGAATGTTATTATTTATTTATAATAACACAGAGCCAGTTCCTGCTCCAGAGCAGGCTGTATTAATCTGGAACATTAAGCAGAGCATTGTATTTGTTCAGAATAATAGAGAGGCGGTGGGATGTGTCCCAGCAGGGATGTACCCAAGGCACAGTGTAGACCCTGCCACAAACTGCCTGGCTTGCAAGGTCCTATCTTAAGGAATGTGGCTGCCAAGAAATCATTGCTGCCATCTTGGCAATGGCACAAGTACCACAGATATCTGAAATTTTCCTTTGTCTTCTACCCTGGAAGTCCTTCCTTCCTTCATAGTGTCACTGTGAGTAAACCCCCACTGTAGATTATTCTCTGCAGATACAATTTGGATGCGTTTTTGGTTGGTGATGCAGTGACCTTGCTGCTCCTGAGGCTATAAACTCACCTTGAAGACCTCTATGGGCATTTCTTTCTGCCCTTTATGGGCAGAAAAGGATGGAGAAAAGATGCTTGTTCTCATGGGAAAGCGAAAATGAAAATAAATAGTTTCACTGAATCTGTAGGAGCTCTCTCCAAAGATAGAGTCTGGGGGAAGAGAACATTTCCACATCTGCTGTGGAACCTGCAAATAAGCCCTTCATGGAGACATTCGTACCATTCCTGATATGAGTGGGCTGAAGCAGAATAAAAGCAAGGGGGGGGTTACATCATCAGACCCACTTGTTCCATATAGCTTTTATTATTGTAGGCCTGCAAATCAAGTCTGGCTGCTCAAAACAGACTCCTGTCTTTAAATAACACAGAAAATGAGAGACACAGATTACACTGCAGTATGCTTGGGACACTCCGTTTCAGTATCTAAGACAAAATTAACATGCAACTTGCAACTAAGAGCCTGCTAGTGACAAGCAGCAGCTTTGAAGGTCACCTCGCCTCCAAGTAAATAAACAAACAGTAAATAAGGAAGCAGGCAGCAATGAATAACCAGGCAAAGCAAGAGACATTCTGCTAGCCTAGTCTTGGAATACATATTTTTTTTCTTCTTCTCCACACTGTTCTCTTTCATTTCCCCAAAGGTCAGTGCTAATAGGAGACCCCTTTTATTGCTCATGCACACTGTAACATCCTCACCGGCCTGACTATTTCCAAAACCCTGATACCAATTCAAAGCGTAAGCTGAGAGCACAAATAATGTCATCTCCAAAGCTGATTACTTTAATGAGACCTTCTATCAGTACCATGGACTGACAGGTGGTAGGATCCTTGCAAACACTGTGCTGCCTCTAGACCAGAATCTGGGTCTTTGTGTTAAAGAGAAATCATCATGCCAGGTATTTCTTTTCTATGCTTCTCTGCACCATGCCTAATGAATCCCTAGCTCTGCAGACTCAGAGGTGACTTCTTTCAACAGTTCTTCCAGCTTGGCCACATGGCTGGAGAAGGCATAGGCTGAAAACACCAAGGGAGCTATTTCAGAGTTATTTCTGGTCTTCTTGCACCATGCTAGGCCCATATCTCTAGTTTCAAGAGACGTTTGTAGGAGAATGTAAAGGAGAGATCTTCAGTAGTCTAAAGCAATCTGCTTCAACTCTTTCTTCCTGAACAGAGCATGCACAGTACCAAGTGTGGATTCTGTCTCATTTCCTCTATGTCCTTGGTATCCTAAGAATCCATCCTACACATCATATACTTTCAGGCTTCCTTTCACACTGAACCAGTGGCTCACTTCAGGCAGAAATCTGAGCACTCAGCCACAATAGTTTCATCAGGATCCTCCCTAGAAACACATGATGCATGTGCTGCACCAGCTGTGGCTTTATCACTATCCCAATAGGCCTTTCTTGCTCAAACACATTCCTGCTACGCTCCATGTCATACCCTTCGCATCATATGAAAAATAATACATTGAGGAGCATGGCATATCTTGCTGCCAGACAGCATAGCTTTACTGTACCCAAATATTTTGTCAACGCACTTTCTACCCCCAGCTATGGTCCAGTGGAAGTCCAGGAACCAAAACTGGAATGCAAGAAGAATTAATTTCTTCCTAAAGGAGTGCCCTCTGGTTGGTAGTACAAGGAATCCAGGGGGGGTTCCCTGTGGATATAGATGTGCAAAGGGATGGAATACTTTTATACCAAAGTCAGATCTAGCAGACTTTGAAAAACAAGTGAGGCATTACAGAAATGTGGTTGTTTTGGTATTTTCCATGAGCCCCTCTCTGGGAATAAACATATCTTCTGAGCATATAGATCTTGATATCCTTGATTTGGCTTCTCATTACACTGTCACTTTCAAGACCAGACCCGCTGACCCATCTACAGTAGAAGAGTCTGGGGATGGTGCTGAGCATGCTCAGCATCTTACCCAGGTACTACTCAACTCACCCATTCAGCCTGGAAAGATTTAATATGGATGATATACACTGGGATCCCAGAAGACCCAGAAGAGTTTTCTCTACTTCTTTGGTGATAGGCAGTATATACTCCTAATACCATGCACATTCCTTCCTTAACGCAAAGTGGATGCTGTATGGTCACACCACGGCTGAGCTAAAACCGGCAAAGTGAAAGAAAGCACATGTGTTCCTTCATGTGTTCCTGCCTTGGGTTCATCTTGCAGTGCAGAGATAGTTATGGTAACTTTGAACGACTGAGGTAACCCCAAACACCACCAGAAGACTCTCTAACTTCAAGGAGCAGAGGAAATGCAGTGAGGTTCTTCAGTAAGGTGCATTGTCACTTATAGCAACTTCCATATCCCAGGTGGGAGAAGGGATGTCCCTGGGTACAGCACAATCCACTGAAGCTCTTGATTCCATCACTAACAGGTCTGGTGGAGTGAATCAAGTCCCACCCCTCCCTCCATGACCGAGACATAAGCCTGTTTATGCAACTGGCAAAAGTTATTTCCATAGAAGGTAGGAATTGGCTGGCAGGAGACCAGATAAGCTTCTTCCTATTTCCTCAGTATTGAAGCTTCACCAATTAACATGATGATAATTGTTACCCTGTGGGCCAGACATGATTAATCAGCACTTTTTTTTTTCTTTAAACAGCTGGGAGATGTCATTGTCTCCTTCAGCAGAGCTGGAAAGCTTCTCCATCTGGACACTCTAATTCCCAATGTAAATACAGAGAAAGGAGGGAAAAGAATGAGGGTGTCCCAAGGGATCCCCCCTCACGTTGCTACTGTTCAGCTCTGCCTGAAGTGACTTTCTCCCCTTCCTTCCTTGTCCTGACTTTTAGGAACAGAGCCAACAACACTGCTGAAGGGGAACAGAATTGGTGACCGTAAATTGAAATTAACATCTAGCAGCAAGGAATACAAAGCTATGATTAATGGCTCTTTAATGCTCCACTGTTTTATACTCGTAGCACTTTGTTTTAATGGGGTTTTCAGGGGAAAGAGAATAGAAAGTGCTCTGTATGTGGGAATATAGCTTTATACATGCAGATCTTTCTCTCTCTCTCTCTCTGTAATGTTCATCATTAAGTAGAGCCGATCCAGCAATCTTTAGCTTAGAATTATGAGGAAAGCCTTATATCTAGCTCATCTCATCTCATGTCTCGCAACTAAAAATGGAATGGAACAAAGTCATTAAAAAAATGTCCTCTAAGTAGCAGTTTCCAGGATAATTGTTTTTCTCCTTTTGGTTTAATTATAATGTGGACCACTTGATTAATTAACCAGGTTTCTATAGCCCCTCCCCTTGACTTAAGGAAGTTCCACTTAGGTTTTCTGGATGATAATTATTTGTCTTCCAGCCTGCTTAAGAGATATGGCTTCTTCAGCACCATATCTATGGATAATAGTTTAAGCTGTTCATCATCTTACGTGTTAACATATGCCAATAGTTATCTGTGTCGCTTACCTAGATGAATAACTAGAAAGAGACATATATTCTTCAGTAATTCTTAAATAATATGTTTTTCAATAAAAAACAAATTCCATCTTTTATAAATATTTTTGAACTTCTATTCAGAAACACCATCAAACTATGCCAAAGTGCGTCTTTTGTGATTGGCCCTAATATCTAATCAGTGCTGTGATTAGCAGTAGTTTGTAAAACTGGATGAATTGGATGAAACTATTATATGGATTCAAGTGAGATAGGTCATAATACTATTTTCTGGTCTTAGACCAGAATTCACCTCATCTGCTCTCAGGTTTCTGCAGAGTAGACTTTTCCATGTGGTTTAGTGGTCTAGATAACTTTACAGACTATGGAAAGAAACAAGTGGCCTTATTTTTTAAGCAAATGCTTAAAATAAATGTGATGAATGACTACATTGAAGTATCTTTTTCACTTTGGGAGAACAAGGCTCAGAAGACTAGTTCAGATTGTGATGTCCTGGAGTTAGCTGAGATCGACCCTACCCATTCACACAGACTGAAAGATGTGGGTGGTAATGTTCATGCCTATAGGAAAATGAGGGAAAGAGCAGCACTCATGAGGGCTTTCATCTAACAAGAAAAAGAAGAATTATTCTACCTTGACAAGTGGTGCCACTTCCAAAACCTCCAGAGATTAGCATCAACACAGGAGAAAAGGTTCTAGAATGACATGTCTCAAATTTCTGGGGCTGCTCTACTTTGTGTTCAGCATGAACTGATGTGATAAACTTGTTATCCACCCTGTGCCTCCCAGGTTGATATCTTTTCTTCGATATGATTGCTTGCAATGCATTTTCATACTGAAAGATCTTTCTCAGCTGTGAGAAACATCTACCTAATATGTCTGCAGATTGGTGGATATCTGTGTGTATGGGATGAAATATCTCTAAGTTAATGTAAGTGCCTCTGAGTTATTGCAAGTGCCTTTTCTATTTCTTTTGCCATGCTGGAAAGCAGAAGGGATGCATTAATAGTCCAAAAATCTGAAGCAAAATGGAGTCACTATGCTGATACCACTGGAAAAAGTAAGTTGTCCTTAGCTGTCACCAAAGAAACTGCAGCTCATTCTGCAATAGTGATAATATAGCATGGTTTCTTTGTACATTCACAAATTCATTAACCCACAAAAAAGCCACAGGCTGACAGGCTGATCACAAGTATTCTTTTTTTTTTTTTTTTTTTTTAATGGAATGATCTCTGGTAGAGATCTGCTGTTTCAAAAATTCTGGAATTCAGGAAACACTTGTGTGGTGTGATATGCATGCTGATGATTTACTTCTTTTGGATATTTCTTCTGTATTTGGCAATCATTAGAAATTCATGTTCATTACTGTGATGCTTGGTTAAGTGCCCATTGTTGTCAGATTTGCCAGTTTAGGCTGCGGCAATGTTTCACATATTTTGCCATCCTGAACAACATGGGATGCTCCAGAAAAAAACTCACTTCCATAAAGCCCAGCTGCATCTCTGCACTGCTCCAAGCTGCTCCAGCTGCTCCAGCTGCTGTGACTTCAAGGTTACCAGATGCAGTGGGGCGTCTGGGAGAATTTTTGCCGGTAGCTGCTTGTGTGGACATCAGAGGGGATCAAACACCTGAACAACAGTAGCATGAATCCTACTAGAATTAATCTAGATCACACATCCTACGGTGAGCTCTTTCAGTTACTCTTTATATCAAAGTCATAGCAGAGCTTCTTAGGGCTTCACCATAGTTACTAATCAATAGCAATTTTAACAAACATTTCCAATGTCTGACTTAAGAGTATATTGTCTTTGTTTCTTTTTTTTTCTTTTTTTTAATCCACAAACGAAATCATTCTTTCTGTATCAGGGGAGCTTTTATACATAATTATACCCACTGTCCAATTTGCTCCAAGTCATAATCACGGGTATTAAACTTCAGATATTTGCTCCTTCAGAATGAGAAAGAAATCTCAGTAGGGTCAATGTGGTGATGTTGATCTACAAAGCATAAAAAATGCTTCAGTTTCCTAGATCCCCACTGCTCTGTCTAACAGCCTCTTGTTTGATGCAGATGATGGTGCTGGAAGGAATTTCTGCATTGATAAAGGTGGGTACCTTCTTACAAGTGCCCTTTGACAATGTGTTTTTGAATAGAAATGGTTTTAACCTGGTTGCTATCAGACAGCAGAGACACCCGTGAAAAGAGGAATGTCAGGGTGGCTAGAGAGACAGTCAGTGCTCAGATACCTGTTTTCTGTTTTGTTTTGTTTTTTTTTTTCTTTCTCTCTGCAGAAAACATACTGGCCATCATGGCATAAACCTTTATTCTGCTGCTTAGAGACTTCATTTGATCATCCTTTGCTTCAACTTGCCTCTTCATTCAAGTCCTCTGCTAACAAGGGGCCTTAGTGGTTGTCACTTGCAAAGGGATCTGCTATTCCAGATATGATGTACTGCACGCTCAATTTGTTATGGCCAATGAGCACATCTGCAAATTGCATGACCAGATCTGCAAACAGTATGACAAACTGCACTTCAGCACAGGCTCTTCTCCCTTCAGTATTAATCTTCTCCTCATCAAGTCCCCTGGCTCTCCCCATTAGCTGTATTGCTATTACAATGCTCACTCCCACTTTTACCTCTCCACCGCTCTTTTTTTTTTTTTTTTTTTTTCCTTTTCTGTGGCTCAGCATCATATTTGCTCACATGCCAACTTGAAATTCATAGCTCTTTGCCCTCCCTTTCAGCACAGGGATTCAGGACCTTAAAGCAACAGGCAAATAGATCATTTCATAATAAAAAAAAAAAAAAAAAAAAAAAAAAAAAAAGGGGTTCTCTTATTTGCACAGGACACATCTGCCAGCAGTTCTCCATCCAGACAGTACCAGGCACTGGTGCACATCTTATCAAAACTATTACAGTGAGGGGTTATTTGAACATAAGTGGTAGCACTGATCAGTTTCTTGCACCAAAAATAATGCTAATATTACAGCTACTAGTAAAACAAATCCATTCATGTGATTGGCTGTTGAGTGGGCTGAGTTTCCATGGCAACTGTCAGCAGCAAAGCTTGCAGAAAGAAAGTATTCTGTTTGAAATGGCTCAGATTTCTGCCACAAAGTTCATACAGAACAAAAAATGTGCCAGATTCCTTCATTAGCTACACAAATTAACGCTTCTCTAATCCTCTCTAAACTAAATAATCCTATTTTTTCTCTGTATTTATCTTTGCGGTAGGAATTTTGCACAAGAGAATGTTGTGAAGGGGGCCTCAGGCAATGGATATTTTCATTCAAAATGAGCAGCTTTACCCTTTGTGCAGCCCCCAGAGTTGTAGAGGCTGTGGTTCTGTAGACTACTGTAGCTGTAGTTCCAACTGTGGTTTGAGCAAGAGTTGATCTCAAGAAAGCTTCTGATTCCCTTAGAATGAGTCACAGGTAACCCTGGTCATCCCTGGCTCTGCCTAAGGAGTCCTTGCCTGAAAGCAGTCCAGTGCCTCAAATATCTGGATTTCAGAAATATTTTAGTCTTAACCACAGTTTGGTCTTGACCAGTGATGGGGACAGATAATTTATGCATAGTGCCAGAGTTTGCTTTTCCTCCAGCTCTATTGCTCCACGAGGCTCTTAAAACACCACATTGCAGAGCATGACTGAAGAATATAAAGGGGAAGGGTACCCAAGCATGCATGGCGCACTACAATGAATAGGAAACAATAGGAAAGCTAGAAGAGGTCTATCTGCTTATGCTGCTAAGCAAAGTCCTTGTCTGGGACTTTGCATTTGAACCAGCTGTGGAGTCTTCAGAAAAACCTTGTCCCAAATGTGAGGTGGGTGAGGGTTTGTTTACATCTAAGCTGGTAATTCCTCCAGTGGCAATAAGGATGCAGGCCTTGTATCACAGCTTATCTATTCACCCTGGGCTTTTCACACAATTCCACACAAAAGATGGAGGAGTTCTTGATCTATTGATAAAAAGAAGCTAGAAAGAAACCCAGAGCAATGCAATATAAAGGTTCATGAGACTGTCCATACATAGCCATGCACGCTTGGTAGATGCTGTAAGGTCACCACAAAAAGGTCTATGCAGTGGGATTACCTTCCCATTAGAGCTAATACTGCCTGTCCCTAAAGAAAATCAGAGAGAAACTGCAATCTGTTGACCTGCTTGCCTCTGTCCAGATGCCCTTGAGCCATGCAGAAAGCCAGGGCCTTGGAGTCCAAAGCCATCATACACCTAGCTCCCCCCAGCCGACCTTCCTGTCCCTTCCCCAGCTCCTGTGGCTGCTGTACGATGGTCCAGTGAGGTCTCCTGGACCACTCTCTTCTTCACCATTTGCAGAAGCCTTTGACAAAAGCATTTTGTCCATGACAGATCTCTCATCCTTCCCTGCTCTGAGTTCCTCTGTGACCTAAGGAAGGAGGTGGTCCAGGTGGTGGCAGATCAGAGGGTGGGTAAGACAAAGCCAGTTGCTTTCAGCAGTTCTGAGGGGAAAAAAAAAATATTACAACCATCTTTATGTGGTTGCTTATTCTAATGTCTCTCTCCCTCCCCAACCCACCTCCCTCCCTCTCCCCCTTTGATATTATTTTCCACTAGGTTGGTTTTGAAATAATCTTTGACACTCAGAATGAGCATTCAGACCCTGGCTTATCAGATGATCTACATATGAATGGTAGCACCCACTGCAACCCAAGAAGCAGCTGCTGAAGTGAAATGTTAATGTACTTGACTCTGGCAGAAGGGAAGATGGGAAAAGCGCCCATCCTGTGAATACATTCTCCTTAAGATATGGTCTTTTTTGTCACTCACAACTTTAACCATGAGCCAGGAATGTGCCCTCGTGGCCAAGAAGGCCAATGGGATCCTGGCCTCCATCAGGAGGATCATTGCCAGCAGGTTGAGGGAGGTGATCCTGCCCTTCTCCTCAGCTCTGGGGAGGCCACACCTGGAGCATTGGGTGCAGTTCTGGGCTTCCCAGTACAAGAAGGACATTGAGCTTCTAGACAGGGTCCAGCAGAGAGTGACAAGGATGATTAAAGGACTGGAGCATCTACGATATGAGGAAAGACTGCATGAACTGGGCCTGTTTAGCCTGGAGAAGAGAAGACTGTGAGGAGATCTGATCAATATGTACAAATACCTGAGGGGAGAATGTAGGGAGGATAGGGCCAGGCTCTTCTCAGTGGTGGCCAGTGACAGGACAAGGGGTAATGGGTGCACTTTGAAACACAAGCAGTTGCATCTCCTCCACAGCAAGAACTTCTTTGCTGTAAGGGTGAGAGAGCCCTGGAAGAGGCTGCCCAGAGAGGCTGTGGAGTCTCCTTCTCTGGAGATCTTCAAAACCGACCTGGACGACACCTAGGGCCACGCGCTCTAGGTGTCCCTACTTGAGCAGAGGGGTTGGACTAGATGATCTCTAGAGGTCCCTTCCAACCTTAACCATTCTGTGATTCTGTGATTCTGTAAAAACTGCCATGTCGTTCCATGAGTGTCCAGTAGGAATAAGACACCTGTATTCCAGGCAGGGAAATGAGTAAGAAGTTCAGGTTAGAATACGTAGGGCCCCTTCTCTCTTGGTTTCAGTGGGAAGGAGATGCAGAAGCATCTCAGGGGGAGTAGTCTGCAGAAACCCATGGTATGCGCAGGATAATGAAGGAAATCTGGGGCAGGACTCAGAAATAAAATGTTAACCATTGACCCAGTCTCCCTGTTTTTGGCGTACTTTAACCGCAAACCTGAGGTCTCACAGACAGTAGGAGTGGATGAAGATATACTCAAGATGGCGTAACATCACCAGCAGATCAGACATCCCTGTTCCCCATGGTCTGGGACCCGTATAATTGCTCTGACTACCCCCATTTTTACTTAGACATTACTTCAAAGCAGGACAGCTTTGACGTTGGCTGCTGCGAAGAGACACCATGCAGAAAACAAGGTGGCACATCAAGTGTCATGTCATGGCCTGACTCACTGCAAGAAGGTTTTGGCATGCCTTGGTGACATGTCCTGTGGGCTGTGCAGACTCACCTGGGGCAGCTGAAAGGCTACTATCCTATTTCTATCTTCTCTCCATCCCTTCCAGAGGGACATTTTCTATGGCCTGAAAAGGCAGCCTGTGGGTTTCCGGTTGTTCTATATTCACCTTATCAGACCCAAAGTGCCAATGGCATCAAACTTTCTCCTGTGCCTTCTTCTCCATGGGAATTTTCACCCTGATGTTTGGACTCTCCTCTGCATCAATCACCTAATTAGGGCCCACCTCAAACACCTGAATAAAGAAGAAACACATGCCCCAGCAGGACTCAGCTGTAAGTAATGGGTCAGTTGTCTTTTGTGAAAGTGTGCAGTCCCTTTTCAGAGCCCAAGGTATAGGACACACATTTGTAAGGTCAAAAGAGGTAGAAGAGACAGATAGTGTCCTCTATGCTCCAGTAATTCATCCCTTCTACCTGCCACTGTTGTGCCATTATTTATGCTAATTTTTTTAATGCTCCCCTGCCAATACCAAGCTTGTTAAATTGATTGGAAAGAATAAAAACAGAGGACTAGCAATATACCCCATTCCCATGGACATGGAGTAGAGGCTGGATGTTGCTCAAAGAAGGTGACAAATTATTCTGAGCAGATGAGCTGCATTCACACCATGCAGCATGGAGAAGATTCGAGTGCAAGAACCAAGTCTCCGGCAGTGGTACTGCCTCTTGCCTCACCTGTAGCTCAGGTTCAGTGCATCCCCACTGTGGTTAGGAAGAGAAGACCTGGTCAAATGAGATGTGACAGAGAGGGATGGTGTACATCTTGCAGAAGGCATGGGAGTGCGTCTGGGTCCCTCTGTCTGTGTGTGAAGGTGTCTGGGCTTGAAAATGTGTTTTGCTTCAAGTCTAACTGGTAGAGTTGAGATACTTCAGCCATCTCTATTATATCTTTTGCTGTTTTAAGGGAGCGTAAAAATTGCCTCATTTTTTTTTCTGCTGAGGAGTAGTCACAAAGCTCTGGGGATGGATAACTAAAGCTATATTAACCCCAGATAGGAAAACTGTATCCCAGTTTGAACCTATATCCACTCCCTAGTCCTCTGCCCTAACCACAAAGTCATCTCCCCTGCATTACAGCAGCACCACGGTGCTGGCACCAATCCAGCCTGACTGTTGTGTGCTACCCTGCAGCTATCTCTGTATGGAAAATTACCCAGTACAGAAACATTCTCAGGCATGGAAAGCTAGCTGCTTGCAGCATTTTGTTGTTAGAAAGACTCTAGAACTGATTTTAGCCTAAGCCAGCTTGTACTGCTCCACAAAATTCCCTGTCATGAACTGGGAATTAGTATAAGACATGGGTATTCCCAACAGGAAGCTGGTGTGCAGCCATCTGAGGTAGCATCTTAGCTAGTGGTCCAAAGGGATTTCTTTTGTTTGTTTGCTTTTTTAGCTTATTTGTATAAATGTAGCCTGTGGAGAAATCTTAACTAGATCTTCCACAAATAGTGAAGAAAAGGATTGTCTTGAATCCAAAGACTTTGTGGTCCCAGGGAACAGGCAAGAAAGGGACAGTGAGGACAGGAAGATATCAAGCGGCTTGGATGATGGGCCAGCTGGTACCTCAGCACACCTGCAGCCTGACACCTTAGTCCCCTGAAATCTGTTTTGTACAAAACAATAGATATGCAAGACTCCCACAAAAATAAATAATTAAATAAATAAAAAAAAAAAAGAAATGCGAGAGGAGGCAGATGCATCCTATGTTCCTGTACATCTCCCTGAAGCCCTAGGTAAGGAGACACCAACCCCTTACTCAAAGAGCCTCACAAGGACCTCACCAACAGGTTTCAGCTCCCTGCTGGCAGGTGTCAGTGGTGCATCCAAAATCTGATGGAGGAGGCTCTCTGATGGTCTCTTGATCTGTAGGAGGGAGGCTGTGATCTAGTGATTTCAAAATGAGCCTCTGGTGGCAGCTACATGAGAAGCAGCATTGTAGACATAGGGATAACAGGAGCGTGTATGTGTAGAGCCCATCTAATCCAATGAATATTAATTAAACTAACTGGGGAAAAAGAAAAGGATATTGATACAAAAAAAAAAGGAAGTAATATATATACATTTTCTCTCTTTCTCTCCTAGAAAATTCGATTTGTTTTAATTTAGATTTGTCTGGGATGCCCTTCTCCTGTCCATGTGTGCCTCTGATTGAAGTAGTGACAGGTCAAGGGAGGATCACTGCCTTATTTTCTTTGGCCAAAAGCAGAAAGGACTGATTTCTCCCATGCCATCCTTTATAAGATCTGCATTGCAACAGCTTTTTTTCTTTTTTCTCTGCACATAGGGGTGCCATTTCAGGCAATGCCTCCTCCTAAAATCCACTGTGTCCATGGTTGCTCCAAGGTGCCATCATCAGTGTGTGAGCTGCTCCCACCTCGTCCCCAGCAGAGGAGCCAGGTGTGCACCATGTAGGAGGAGGGGAGGAAAGATCAACACTTCAGCCTGAGGATATCAGAGTTTTCACTTAGTTCCTCCAAAATGAGTGAGGGGGATTAGAGGCAACATTAATATGTATGCAGCCAGAGCTCTGCTCCTCCATGATTTGCTGGCTCTAAGCTGGCACCGAGAGAATTGAAGGAAGGGAAAAGCTGCTTTTCAAGTTCTGTCAGTGGCTGGTATAACTATCCTCACCTCTGGAATCACTTAACCAAGAGAGAGAAGACAGGCAGTGACCATCATGGAAAGACTGATTTTGCCCTGAAATAAGTGCAATGTACCTTGGAAATGATCACTGGTTCTGTTTTCAAAAGACTTTATTCAAATCAGTTCACAGCCCCATGCAGATGAACTTCTGTTTGTGTCCACGTGGTTTAAACCAAGCTAAACTCTAACCAACTTCCACTACCCTGAAACCACTCAGAGCTTCCTTGAGGAATTCACAACTGCTCTTCTGAGCTTAGCAAAATGCTCCAAAAAGAGGGAAATAAGGACAGATTTTGTCTTTCTCAGATTTTATATTTTATGTGGAACACCACATCAGACTCCACATGACTTCCTTTATGGGCTACGATGTCCTGCTCAGTTTCAAAGACTTCTAGAAATTTTAATGGATGGCCAAGTTCAGTACAGCAAGAATGAAATCAACAGATAAACTCTCAGGACCTCATATTCAGAGGAAATATTCTGAAATATTCTGCTTTGACTATATTATTTTGGTTTTTATATAACTGGCTGTACACATAAATATACACAAAATTCCTATGTCTACCTACCCATGTCCATGGCATTTCCTAGAGGTGTATGTTATATTGTGACAGTGTAAGCCACAATTTCAGCATTTAGGCCATTTCCTGAGGAAAAGTGAAATTTAAGTTGGGCTCAGGTCCAGTTCACAGAGGAAGGGGTGCTTATGACAGGGCATTTCTTAAGGGGAGGCAGGGGGGACAAGTGGATTTAGCTGTTGTTTGCTGGGTTCACTCATTCATCCTTGGAGGGCTCCATCCCTGGTCTGGATATAAGTCATGACTCAGAGAGAGAGGAGCATCAGCGTTATTTTGATTCCTAAGTAGGCAGGAGTCTATCTCACATACATCTGGGGGCAAAGGGTAGGTCCCGAGGTCTCATCTTTGTTCCAGCAACTGCTTATGCATTTTGCATGAGTGAGTCATAGGATCATGGTTTGGAAAAGGAGCCAGCGCTGAATCTTGCACTACTGCTGTTATAATGCCCACTGACTCTAACTGATTTCCAGTTTCATGTCCCTCAATGCCCAGTCACCAGCTCAATAGGAGAAGCAGAAAATGTTCCCACACTCATCTGATGCCATGTTGAAAAAAAAAAAAAAAAAAAAAAAAGGAGCGAAAGAAAAGAGAAATATTTCTAACGATCTCAGTGCAGGGAAGGAAAGTTCCTTCAAACTGGGATATTTTGCAAATCTGGCTAAGATGAACACTGGGCTGACAGAAGCATTTCTGGGTCAACAATTAGCCAGACTCTAATTCTTTTGTTTCATCATTTTTCATTCCTTTGAGGGCTCCCAGGGCACCAGGCAGCAGCACAGGTTTCCCCATTGCAGGGGATGAGTAGTTAGCAAGCTCTAAATCACAAAGGAGAAGACAGAAGGTTTTACAGAAGGATCTGTTAAGAGGATATTAGAGGGCATGGGAAGGCTGCATGATTTCTTTTGTATGAAGAAGACCAAACTTTTGCAAAATCTAGAGAGAAATCCAGCTGGACTGGTTATACAAGTGTCACAGTGGCAATATCTTTATCAATTACTTTGAGAACAGAAGGCCCCCTTGCCCAGTGCTGCATGGCTGGGAGGGAAGCTCAAGGACTTCTGGGGTGCAGTCTCACCATGGAGTCACTGATCCTCCACCTCCACTTTTTTTCCCCAAATGTTTCTTGGATCTCTTTGGACAGATAGGTCGTAATTATGGGAAGGACCTGGAGGTTTTCTGGTCTTCTTGGTGTATCATGGGCGGGCTGAGGATTTAGCTGCCTTTCCCTGCATGCACAGACCCGCCAGCTGGAAAGTCAGATTTTACCATGTAGAAAAGAAGGCAGAGAAGGAACATGATTAATGACTCAGAAGATCCAGAAGCCCTCCCAAAAGACATACGCTTAGCACACTTACTTTCTCATGGGTTTTCCACATCCAGATAAAATACATACAAGAAACCGCAATCAATGTGAAACCATGCGTCTGCTTACCCTATTCTGGGCAGCTCACTGGAATTCATCTTGTTCAGACAAGACCAGAATTGCCACAGAGTATTTAGTCCTGCTCCACCATGCAGGGTTTTCTGTAATTAATAAGTTGCCAGTAGTGATGTAATCATCATTTTGAGGAGCCAGAACATGTATTACTTACTTTGATAGAGTTCAAATGCCAGCTCTGATTTTTGCCTCTCTTTATTATACTTTTTTTTTTTTTTTAAAGTGTGCTACAGAAATGTGTCACCTCTTGTGATTGTACCAAGGAGAAAAAATTATGGAAGTGACACAAATTGCTAATTACTTTATTATCCAGTGATTAAGAAAAAAAAATAAAAAGAGGAAAAGAATGAAAAGCTAGAAGTTGTTTCAGCAAATTCTATTTTTAAAGAAATAATTATTGGGTTTCAAATGTACTAAATTAAGTAATTCTCTGCCAGATTTCTTCCCCCCTTCTTTTAATCTTCTTTCTTGGCTGCATGACTGGCTTTGCAGTCGATGATTTACTAGGGTGCTGTGCTTAGTCCTGCACTGTTAATTATTAGCGGGATGGCAGCACTCCCTGCGGAAAGAATAGCTATGTTGTGTGTGATGCTAAACAAAAGCTAAGCGGGATGTGAAGCCAGGAGAGCTTCCAGGCTAAACAGGCAGAGCAGGTGATGCTCATATGTTTTACATGGATACCTTGAGGTATCCATTCTTATTTATTTATTTATTTATTTCTCAAATCCCAAGCTTCAAGGAAATGTCTCTTATCATCCTGGATCATAGAAATACAGGATGACAGTTTAACAGTCTGCTTCTTTAAGATGTTTAAGAACAGTCTGTGCCAGGATAACTACTGCCCAACTTCATGCAAAGTTTAGCATATCCTGATCCACTTATTCTTTCCTGTCATACAGATTTGGGTAAGCCAATGTACCCCAAACTCTCCCAGGACCTCCCCTCTACCCCTTATCCTGTAATTAAACAAGAACCATTGACAGCTGCTGTTGAAGCCTGTTCCAGCTTTCCAGAAATTTTCAGCAAATAATAAGAGAAACTCTGAAATAAGAAGCCAGTTCAATTTAATAGCAGAGAGGGCTAAAGCCTCAGCACTCCTATGGGATGTTGCTTCAGAGAAAGGCTATTGGCATTACACAAGAGAAGGGAAAAGCAATGGCCAAAGTTGTTCATTGCCTCATGAGACACCAGATCCAGCTCCTAGAGATGTGGAGGGTTTGTTGGGCCTCCACTTTTTACCTTCAGAGCTGTGCTGTTTGCCATTGCACAGAGCAGGAGCTCCCAAAGGGTCCTGTTGTGTCTTGGACATTCACCATTGCCCTCCATGAGATCTGGGTGAAGTCCTCAGGTAGTCTCACGGGGCTGGGTGAGTCGTGAAAGAGGATACCACTCACTCTGAACTTTTTGACATCATTTCTCTCACCAAGAGTTTTTGACATCAACAACATTGTGTCAGAAGGGATTTGTGGTAGGCATTTTTTTTTTCTAAGCTGGGGTTTTAACTGATATTCTTGCTTTGCTGAACTTGCTTTACTGGCTTTTTGGTAAGTTCCCTAAACAATGGTCCTGTGATAAAAAAAGTCGCATAACAAAAAATAAAAAATGACAAAAATATTCTCATTACCAAATTGTTCTCCTTTTAAATTCCCTTATTTAAACAGTTTTATAAGCCTTTAACCCTTCAAGCACCAGTTAACTACATCTCTGCTAAGAATGTCTAGTTGGCATCAGCAAAGAGATGGAAGAGGAAATCAGATTTTACTGCAGATGGAGGAGGAAATGTTTGACATAGCCTGAGGTTCTTCACTTCCAGAAGAAGCTCCTATTTGCTTATTCAAGCCCATAGGTGAAAGCAGAGAGGCCAAAACTCAAAGCCAAGGTGCTGTAATGATGCTAAGATTAAGTGACTTTTCACCAGTAAAAATGCATGGAGAGGTCACGTTCTAGGACACATGTGAATAAGATGAGTACGTCAGGAGGAGACATGAAAAATATCTCTCCTTTTGCCTTGGGGAGGCTTCTGTCTTGGGAAGGTTTTCCAATGAGATTCTGCTATGGCTTCAAATAAAATGGTGACAAATCTGACACAATCTGTGTGGCTTTGTCCTATTTTGAGGATCAGCAGTCATGACAGTATGATAGAGTGAGTCTCCACAGACTTCCAGTAGCTGAATGAAGAAGTGCCTGTGTGGAGCAACTCTAAACAGAGTTTTATTGACTAAAATAACCAGAAGAACTAATACTAACTGAGTCAGTAAGAGATACCAAAGATACATTATTCTAGCCCTTTGTCCCATTCATCCTTTCAAAGTGTTTTGGGCACATAGAAGGTAGACACCATAGCATCAGGTTCCTACATATTCAAGAAGTGCAGAAGTAAAGGGCAGGGGTCAGTGTTCAGCCCTGTAGGTCTCCTCCCCTTTAAGGTCTCATCAGGTATTCAAATCACAGATTTGAGAAATTTAGTGAGCTTTCAGCCATCTGATACCAGGTTGCAGCCAGGTTCACAGCTGTCTCAGGTTGACAGCTATCTGGACCTAGCAGGAATAACCAAAAGCCTAGATCCAGTATTGACACCCAAAATACATTATTCTCTCAAAGTAACATCCATTTGCCACAAAATTCCCAGACCTGTATCTTTTCAGTTGTAGGCATCCACTGCACAGCTTGAGCCATGACTGCTGCAAATCCAGAAGGCATCACAAGAGTCTTTCCAGAACTCTGGGCCATCCTCTCTGCCTGGCAGCATTAATTCAAGGTTAGATCAGAAAGCCAAAGCATATCGACAGCACCAGAGACCATCCATACAGCATGTGTTATTAGCAAGGTGCTCCAAGGCTCATGCTAGCATCATCTGAAAGGATGGTCTGGCATCAGTGGCGTGCCATCAGACAGCTGTTTCGACCATGAGCCTGTCCTGATGGAGTTGCACACAGCACTGAGCATGTAGGCTCTGAGGAGATTGTCTAAAAAAAGAAAGTCAAATGACAATGAGGACTGTTTTTCTGCTTCTCATCATAGGACCTATGGCTTGATTCAGATTGATTTTCAAATTGAAAATCACCTGCAAACTCCCTGGACCTATCCCTCACCCCATATGCTTAACCAGGCAACATACTGCTGGGCTAATTCGGTCTAAAACTGCATGGAGGATAACTACAGAGTTCCTCTCTTCCCTCCCCTCTAGTTATAAGGATGAAAAGATTTACTGGGCTACAGGGCAGAATACAAGCGATGGGTAAAACAAAATTTAGAAGAGGCTTAGAGCCATGCTTATCTGGCAGTGTAGACAGGCCTCAAAAGCAAGGTGATATGCAGGACAGGATGAGAGAAATATGTGCAGTACAAAAAAAAAAAAAGGAAAAAAAAATCTCTGCTGACTCTGCAGGTATATGAATAATATATTTTCTTTAGGTCAAACTGAAAAAATAAAAATGCGAAGGTAAGACTGTTCCTCCTGACCCAAATAATCTTCTTAAAGTGAAATAAACATATAAAATACTAAGCATTCACATCTGTAACTCACTGACCTAAAACTAAACAGCTTTGCTGCATTTTGAGTTTCAGAGCAAAGCATTGCATTCAACAAAGAACAAACCATTTTCTTCCATTTTCCAGTTTTTCACTTTTAGTCCTTGTCCTTTGGAAACTGTAGAGGTTTTCTTTGGAAATAAAACGCTATTTGAAACAAACATTTCAAACATTTAGTACATTTATTTTGAACTTGTCCAAATGCAGCTTTATTATTTTTCTGAAATTTTGCTTGCCTGAACTGTGCCGTATATTCGATGTGAATTTGCAAGTGATTTTAGACTTCCTCCCTAACCTTTTTTGTTCCGTAGGAAATTTTCTACTACATTTATATATATTTGTGTGTGTGTGATCACAGTCTACGTATAAAAATATATATACATGGATTGTGATTAAATTCTCAGTTGTGCAGAAGGATTCATAGGGTTGAAGTATAAGAGCTTTCTATTTGGGGAGCTAGGGTAGGCTTATGATATCTTTTATCTTTGCAGCTGCTAGGACACCCAAGCTCAAGAAAGGAGAAGGCATTTCATATGTTTGATTGCTCATTGCTTCCATACTCAGGCTCCCTAGAGAGACCGTGCAGAAAGACCCGAATAACAAGTGTCTCGGTCCTTGCTGCAATCACCGCATCCAGCATGTCCCAGATGGCACAGGGGAATAGCCGCTTCTTTTCTGACTCAACTAAGCCTACGCAAGCTCCACACTTCCCACTCCCCCGCTGCTGAAAAGCAAACAATCCATTAGGGCTCCACTGACTGGATCTGACATTTCCCAGGTGCAGATTAACACCCCCTTGGGGGGCCCGAACACCATGAAAATCAGCTCATCCTTTTCGCATCACTTCCCATCAGTGCTCCCAGTAACGAGAAGCCCCAGCACCTGCCAGACAGCTACACCTGCGAGATGGGAAACCAATGGCTCCGTGCTCTGAGCACACTGGCATGGCTTTCCAAGGTGTTTGGCTTGGCATGGGAGGGATGGACATTGGGAACGGCAGCATGTCAACCGTGGTACAAAGATTTAGAAAATAGCACTGGTTATGTGTTCTCTCTGTTCTTCGGACTGTTGACTGATGATGTCTGGTCTTTGGAGGAGACCAAATAAGACTTCCTGATGTTCTTAGATCATCTTGGTGTGAACTCAAGCAACAATGTGGCATAACTGCTAGATGGTGAAGTGTTGCAGTGGAGGGTCATGGAAACATGAATACCATCAGGTTAATCACTTTGCATTGGAGACCAGACTGGCTCAACAATTTATGAGTCTGGAAGTACCCTAATCAAATTCATGTTTACTCCTGAAGTGTTTGTATGAACACTGCCCAGACCATTTCAGTTCAAACAACCGTCTTGCTCTAGTTTAATTTCCTCCAGTAGCACCACATTCAAATGAAACTTTAAGATGAGGTGGCTTCACTGAAATACTTACCTGAGTGTGAAAGCATTCACAACCCTGCCTGGAGTGCTGGGTATAACTCTTCTTGTTGGCTGGATGTGGAAGGAAAAGTTCTCCCATGGCTGGAAAAGGCCAAAGCCAAGGAATGGGATACTGCACCAACCCAATTACATACTTGCTGCATGAACACACAGGACCATTGATTCATCTCTGCTTCTCTTTCCCCATTTCTAGAAGAGCTAAGTACATTTTGCAGCCTCATACTGTGCAGGAGTGAAAGCTAATTAACACAGCCAATTCCTGCATTAACTTCCCCTGTGAAGGGTCTATCAAATTTTGCAGATGTTCTTTAAAAATGAAACTTTCCACAACCTGAAAAGAAAAAGATTTTCTCTCTCTCCTCAGAGAAATCCTTTATTCAAAGTAGAAAAGCACAGTTCCCCAGGAAGTAAACCATGCAGGTTAGCTATGTATCTGTAGAGTATTCCTTGTGCTTTTTGGATCCTGGGCTGTCCTAACTCATAACAGCCTGTTATGAACCCGTGACTTAGCTTGCCAGTAGCATGACTGTGAATATATTGGAACTTGGTGGGATTCTTGGAGGACTGCAGCCCCGCGTATTGCAAGATGGAGGATAAGCAGCTCAGTTCCCTAGTATCTCCCATTCCTAGGTCTTCTAGGTGCTCCCACCAGGATTATTTGCCCCATTCAAGCCCCTCACCTTGAAGGAGCAGAGCAGAACAGGTCACCATCTCTTCAAATCACCAAAATGGTAAATCAAGTCCTGGGTTATTTTGTTACATCTCATATCCTGCTAATGCTAAGTATTGTCATGATGGTCTCCTTTTGGACTGTATTTCATTCTCAGTATGTTCATCTAGTTCACAGTGCACATACTGCTCCATACAAGCTTCATAAGTAAACATCCATCCAATAGCTCTCTTTCTCCTATCTTTCCACTTTCCGGAAAACATAGGTATTGAACATAGGCCCTCAAAGAGGCTCACAGGCAGATGGGGCAGCTTGCAGATCTTATGGTTTGCAATATAGATAGGAAGTGTGGACAGATGCAAATTGCCAGAACAGCCATTGCTTACAGTAATAAGAGATAAATTAGATGATGTGAGCTAAACGATAAGAACTGGTTCAAAGAAAAGATCTCTCTGGCTTAGTGTTCTGCTGCTAATAGTGGCCAGTAGCAAGTGGCAAGGGATTATCTAAATAAGAAAAAAAAAAAATGTGGAGTGATTCTTTCCAAAACACTCTTTTAGCTCTCAGTATTCTGTATTTCTTCCTGACAAAGAGTCTTTGCATTTAAAGATGAGTTTTTCTGTTCACTAATTTACTCAGTCATTCAGCCATGCAATCCTGTAATGAAAGCAGAGATGTGGATTTGGGAGACGTTGGATCTTTGACTTGTCCTGAGGAAGTGCTCAGTGCACTCAGGTGGGAGGTTCTGGCCTATGTTCAGTGGCAGAAATGTTGATGTCTAGCGCAGCTGTTGTCATCTGGGGTTATCTGTAAATACTGAAAGGGATGGGAAAGATAGCAGATGCCTTCATTGCCTTGGAGAAGCATCTGGAGGCCAAGTAGAACTTGCTGGGACTTCTCAGAAATGCAGAGATTTAGACAGCTAAAATCTGCTCTTTACACCTCTTCACCACTTGGTCCCTGAGTGTTGAAGAGCTGGAGAGCTCTCACATTTGTTCTGTGGGAAGGATGAGTCCAGCTGCTAGAAGAGAGCTGCCTCCTTTGGGTCTCATCTGCTGTGGGACACGTCTATGCTAGCGGGCAGTGGCAAAGGACACAACTCCACTCCCATCTCACGCAGACACCATGTCCTGGTTTGTCCGTGGGGATTCCTGGTCCACACGGGACATGCATGAGGCTAGGGAGGTATGATGGGACTAGCTCAGACGATCTGGTATGTCATCCTCCTGCCCCACTCTTCCCTTTCCTCCCTTTCACCTCCTAACCATTAGCCCTTGCACATCCTTTGCAGGCTGGTATCATCCCTCCATGTACATGCTCTGTGCAACACCTGCACTAGAGTCTGCCACTCAGAGGGGCTTTGACCCCCCAATATCCTTCCCTGGAGTTGGGCAGAGGATGGAAAACAGAGATATTGGATCCTACGCCATAGCTGGGGATGAGCTGGCTGAGGTGGAATCTTCTCAGGGGCTGCATCCTGCCTCACTGGCACAGCTGAAGGTCTAATCCCACCCTCTTTCTCCTTGCATTGGGATGCTGTGAGGATTATCTCACCACTTCCGAGCAGGCCGAGCATTTCTGCGAGGCTGACAGGCACTAACTGCCACTGGAAATTAGCTCCCGTTGTCTGCAGAAGATGCATTCATTACCTCACGCCCCTGGAGGCCCTCTGCGCTGGAAGCAAGAGTGAGGCTGGCGCGTCGCTTCTCTGGGAGGGCAAACAGGACGCTGCACCAAGCCTGGCGAACATCCAGGGGCAGAGTCCTTAACAAAGTCATCAGGCCCTTTGCAGCCTCCCTTACAGCCCCCTTTCCTCTCCACAGAGCTGCAAACTCATCCTACCCAAAACAAGAAAGAGTTCTCCCCAGTTCTCCCCATTAATGATGTTGGAGGGCGATGATTCCCCACCTCATCTTCCTGGCATCCCGCTGCCACTCATTCCACGGTTCAGGCTTTGCCAGAGTTTCTCCAGTCATTTAAAGCAATAGGAGGGCTTTAAAAAAATTTCCAGACTCAAATTTAGGAGCCTTATGATGGACAGATTTATTCTTTCCCTGCCTCCCCTCCAGAAAAAGAAAAAAAGTCTTTTTCCAAATCCTGTGGGATTATAAAATGCAATGAGATCGATTGTATATCTAGATATTGCTATGTCTGTTCTGAAAAATCTCAGCAAAGAAGTGTTTCATTTGTTTGATTTTTACCATATCTCTAGTCATTATTCTAGTATTATGAACTCGGCAAGGGAATGTCTCTAAACTTCAGAGCGTCTGAATGCCTCTGCAGGGTTTAACAAGCCACCAAGCGCTGTTAGGGAGGAGACTGCTGCTAGCCCTTTAGTTGGTAGGAAAGTGAATTATTCTCAGAATTATTGAGGGGCATATGAGGAAGCCGGTGACAAAACTGACAGTTTGAATCCAGTGTCACATTGGTGCCTAATGCTAATAGGGACTGAGATGTTTCTGCTTCATCCACCAAAAAGGGGATTTGAACCCTTTTTCAACCCAGGGGTTTGAACCACCTGGAATCTGCTCTCTCCTTGTCTCCATGCAAACCTGTGGTTGTACTTTCTTTAAAGGGACCAGTAAGGCCCAAAAGGGACTGCGTGCTGCATCCTACACCCTTCCAAAGGCAGGCAGCAGCGGGGCTCTGAGCAATGCTTCTGCATACAAGATCCAGAGCGGGATGCAAATGATCTACTAATGTTTCATCTGAGAATCATGAGGGGATTGGAGTGAGCAAAACAGGGTTCATTACCAGGGGCTCAGCTCATGAGTCAAGACCTTAGAGAAATTTTGCCCTTTACCAGAGTCCCTTCTGCCCTGTGCATATGCAAGGGAAAAGGAAGGATTTGCCTCCTTATGCCTGGAAGGTTTTTGTGCCTGGGGAATGGGGAATGCGGGGCAGACTGCCACCACTATCCGAGACCCTATCCTGTGAAAGGGGTGAAAGACATACTCGTCCAAGTGTGCAGCTGATCCTGGCACATGTTGGAACATCCTGAACACTACTTGGTGCAGGAAAAAGGGCAGCTTCTCCTTGCCAGGTTCTGCGTTTCCAGCTTGCATCTCCTCCCTGTTTTTGAAGGATGAAAGTGGGGCTTTGCTCAGAGCCAACTCACTATTAGAGCAGATCAGAGCAGTTTCTGATGCTTAGAAATCCATTGCCAGGCAACTCAGTGCCTAAAGGCCTCTTTCCCAGCCCGCATGGGAGAAATTTCCCCCTTCCCATTTGCTGACAAACCTTCCCCTCTGCAAACTGCTTCCTTCTCTCCCACACTGAGGACGAGCACCCCAAACCCTCCTGCTCTGTGCCAAAGTCTTGGGTTCCTTCCCACCTGGAGCATCTGCTGCGATGGAGCCAAGGTCCTACCTGTTCTCATTCTGGGCATAAACTTGCCCTTGTTCCAGCTCATAACAAGTCGTGGCCAGTCAGGACATCTCTAGATCTGTCATGCTGACACAGGCCACCAGCCAAGGCCATTTTACAGCAGTCCATAAGGCTGAAGCCTCTCATCCACATCACACATGTGGTCAAGAAGGGGTTCCACCTGCAGTAAATACCCCAGCTGTGACTGCATCCTGCAGTGGAGGGCGAACCACGATGATGTACCATTAGCACAGCCATGATTCTAGCCTCGACATACTCTTCACCCCACTGCGCAACACTTATACTCCTTTCCAGCAAGACAAACAAATAAGTGTTTTACTCCTGACCATTCCCACCTGGAGCTTTTTCTTGCAGCTTTTCTGTAGTCCAAGGCTGCTCCATGAATGCTGATATCAGAGATGAGAATCAAGCAAGAGCAGGTTTCATTTACTAGAATAGGGCTAATTAATGCATCTTTACAACATGGTCACTGAGCCGGGGCAGGTATGAAAAGAGAGAATGTGAAAGAAAGGGGATAAAAGGGAGAAGATATTGTGGGAAAGAAAAGAAAGAGGTTAAACACGCAGTTTTTCTTGCTGTTTGCTGATACCCATGATACACAGACTCATCTGGTTTAGAAACCTATTAAACACAGTCTTTTCTCAGCGTGAGGAAACCATGAGTTGGCTGTTTCTGTTGCTTTCTAGCTCAAGCCAGGGCCACCCATCACTCAGACCACGAGCATCAGCGGACAGAGCACTGACTGTGTTCCCTGGGAACAGAGCAAAGTTCCCTGCATGCCAGTGGTTACACGGGTACTTCCCAGCCCTGATACAGAGCCTACTCGGCTCCCGGTGAGACAGAGGTCCCTGGGGGGGATCAGGCCACCGATGCTGTGTGAGCTCCTTAGAAATCCCCTGCCCAAGTCTCAATCCTAGCAGCCAGACGTATTGTTTCCTGCATACGGATAAGATGAATGCTCTTGGTGGCCAATCCATCCCAAAGCGTCTTCTCAACTCTTTTCATCCCTCTAGGCCCCTGGTGACAGACTCTTGCCATTAGATATGATGAAGTGTGCTGCTGCCCTTACACATGCACACTCACATGCTCTGGGAGTAAAGCAATGAAATAAATCACACACAAAAAAAAGAGCAAGCGGCTGTGATGAATTAGTAGGTGCTAAATGAACAAAGTGGGAAAGCTGGTGAGGGCACTGCCAGTCTCTTTCCTCAGCACAGACATGAAGACAACGGGCAGTGGGTTTCACAATGGCTCTAATTCCCCTTTCATACTTAGCCAGGAGTGCTTTCAGAGTCACTTTGTCGATTGAATTTGTCAGTCACCATTCTGGAGATAGCAAAGCCGCTTTAGCTGTCTTTATTGCGATGCTCGCACAAGGCAATTCCAAAGAATCTGTATTCATTCCAAGCAGCATTAGGTAGCTGATGATTCAGCCAGCTGCCAGCAGATAGCTGCTCTCTCCTTGAGATGACGGAGTAATACTGGAATAACCTAGGGAGTTTGCTCCCCTTTGGTCTCTCTCTGGGTTTATTTATTTATTTTGGGTGGATCCTTGTTTATCACATGGATGCAGGAGCTGAGCCTTAAGCATAGTGCCCTCTTGGGCATGGAGAGTAGGACAGGTTTACTCTTGATATACTTTGAACACTCTCATCTTACAAATTTAAGGTGCATCCCTGCTGTAGCTAAGGAGTAGGATGGAAGATTGGAAGTTTTACAGAAAAGGAGGAAAAGGAAAGAGGACATTGCCTGAGCAAAGAGGGAGGTTGCTTGCATGTGAAGGACCAGATTTACACCTGTATAACTGATTGGAAATCAGTGGTCACCAAACAACAGAATCTGCCCCAGAGCCTGCAGAAATATTTAACATCATGGATAGGATAGGATAGGATAGGATAGGATAGGATAGGATAGGATAGGGTAGGATAGGATAGGATAGGATAGGATAGGATAGGATAGGATAGGATAGGATAGGATAGGATAGGATAGGATAGGATGTGTTTCTGCTCACTCCTTTTTTTCTGCTCGCAAGTTCAGTTTCTTGTCTAAACTGTTGGCCTAACCTCCATCTCCAGTGTCTGAAAAGAGATAGGGCCATTTCAACCCTCCTGAGAGTGGTGTCTGAGATAAGTGAACTTGAATCACCTTAAAGCAGCTCTGATTTCTCTTTGCTGATTACAGAGGGAACTTGATGGCAGCCTGGGACCAGACGCTAACTACTAAACAGCCATGAGTCCCAGCTGCAGAGACAATTTCTCTGTCCCCCTCTCTGGACACTTGGTATTCAACCTTCCTCCTCTCTGAAATCCGCCCCCTCCCCCCAAAAACAAACAAACAAACAAACAAACAAAAAAAACATTTTCTTTCTGAAGGTCTGTCTGCCAATTTGCTGTGCTTCCCTAGTGACTCCATGCGCAAACCAAGTTTGCTCTGAACACAAGCCATACTGTAGGACTTACAGATTATCTTTATACGCTTTTCCTTTAAATATAGGACCTGTGGCTTTTATAACATCTCTGTAATGGTATCACTGGGCTGGAGAGAAGAAGGTCCTTCTATCAGAGCATCAGTAAGGGCAGCCTTGCACTGGGGGGTCTCATGAGTTAGTCATCATGCCAGGCCTTGGACAGGAGCACAGTGCAGCAAGGAAAGGAGTATCCTACTACTGTGGGCAGTGTAGCTTTATGAAGGAGGTGCAGGGAGTATTTCCCACCAGCTGTCCCAGCTCTGTTGAGAGAGGTGTTCGCATTCCTATCTTATGGACAAAACCCTTTCCTGCTTCTCTACCTGATCGGTGTTCACAGCTTTTGAATCGAAAGGGGATAGAATACAGAGCTCTTCTAAAAGCAATTATCCCATGAAGTACAATAGTCTCACCTTCCAAAAATATCTGTTCCACTTTGGAGGATGCTATCCATTGCCTCATTTCCCTTCAGTCCACCATAGCAGCTTTTGTTTTGTGGAGCTTTGGGAGAGCTTCTCCATCATCTCTTCAAGACAGAAAAAGGTTGGTCTCCTCCTCTAAGGGTACCTTTGCATGGAGCCCTGGGGTCATTGCTATGGTTTGCTGGTCCAGAACACAGGGTCTAGCAACATCCTCCCGAGACAAACTGCAGCTGGGCAGATATCTGTCTCCTTCCAGATAACCATGTCCTTGCACTGACTCTGACCCCACCTTTCCCCATCAACATGAGTTTAATTTCCTTTCAGTTGCACTTCAGAGGAGAGGAATGAAACTGTCCTTCAGGTCCAGGCAGTGATGCTGAGCTATCCTGGTCCTCCTGACCACCTATGGTTTTGCCGAGAAGAAAACTCCCTCCTCTCTGCAAGGCAGGGAACAGAAGGGAGAAGATGAAAGGGGAAGAGAAAGGGAGCATTTCAGGCTTGTAATTCAGTTACAGCACAGCTAATCGATTTGCTGCACCTCAAAGGCCCGTTTGTTTTCATAGGAACACAGGAAGAGGACCGGCAATTGCAAGACAAGGCTCCCAAATGCAGCAGGCTGGGAAAGGATGCTGCCTTGCAAGTGCTTTCCCAGGTGCTGGTTCAACTCCATGGATGCTCCACACTTGCTGCATCCTGCAAGTAGATGAGGTGAGCTAGGGACTGGGTGAACACACCAGCCAGTTGCTGCCAGCCAGCTCAATGCACTAGAAAAAAGAAAAACAAAACACAACAAAACAAAACAAAACAAAACAAAACAAAAAATCATTGATTTGGTCAATTTTTTGTCAACTACGAAGGTAGGAAGTGATTCTTGGTTTTACAACCCTGAGCCTGAACCCTTGAATTCACCTTTGAGATAGCCCAGTTGAAGGGGGAAGATAACTCAGATGCCTTGTGGCTAAGCCCAGATGATGTGGTATCAGGACTAGTGACTCTTTGCTTTGGCCAAGCTGAGAAAAGAAGAATCTGGGCTGAAAATTTACCCAGAAAGACTGTATCATGAACAGGGAGAGATATAAATGAAGAGCAAGTGAGGAGAAAAGAGTAGGTTGCACGTCAGAGCCTCAAGTGAACAGTGAACATCAGTGGTCCACAGCCCCTGTCCTTCAAGGGGCAGGTGGGCATTCATCAGATGATCGGCTCATCCTGTACGAGATGGAGATCCTGGCCAATAACCTGCAGCGGGAACAAGTGCAGTAGTCAGGCACAGGAGAACCCCATTTGTGTCTGGTGCTCCTCAGCAGGGCATCCCCTGCCTTGTGGCCAGCAGACGGATGAGATGTGCTGGGGTGAGATGGATCAGGAGAGACACAAGCAGAACCAAACCCAAGAAAAGCCTGCACAAGTCTGAGTAATGACATTTTTGCTGGTGCTGTGCAGAGGGAGCGTCACTGAGGGTCAGGGCACAGGGACAGAAGTGGGTATTGCTGCCTCATATGGGGATTCACTGGCCAAAGAATCCTGGGTTCCATCTCTAAACTATGAGGGGAGAAGCAACCCTTAGGAGACATTGTCTTGGCCTAGTATCCCACTGTGCTATCTGTGATACGAATTCTTTATTTAGAACATGCTTTTGAAAATAAGGTGGTCATAACCCCAGAAGGAAGCTAGGAGAACCAGAAATACATTTTCTTTGACCAAGTGTAGATTTTTTATTTTGGAGCCTTTATTATGTTTCCAGCATTGCAGTTAGGAATGGAAGCCTTTGCTTTGCTGGGGCATGCTGCTGACTACCCTGCTGTTTTCAGTTTAATCTTGTCTTATATTTAACACAGCCCTCAAGGTACCGGAGCAACACACAGACACAAACTGTTCACAGAAGGATAAATGCAGGGAAACCCTATGGAGCACTTAGAAACCAAGGATACAAGAGTGTGAGTCGTGTTTCCTACTCGTCAAATTCGATTTGTGGCATGGTATCGCTTAGTTCTGGGTGAAAGGGGAGAAGTGTCTCCTCAGAGGCATCAAGTAAAACCTTTCTGGTACAGAACCAGCAGAGGCAAAGGAGCCCACAGTTGTCACCTTGTCCCGTAGTGTCCCAGATGAATGTCAGACCCTCTGGGAATTTGGCTGGAGGCTGCTCTTGAGGAGGAGTTTCCCAACTTTGGGACTTTGAAGGTGGAAGACAAAGCTCTATAGAACTTCCTCAGAGACATTTCCTTTCTCTGAGTGTGACTTTGTCTAGGCAACTTTCTTGATGGGAAACTTCTGAGAATTTCTTTCAGTCATGCTGGTTGACCGGAATCTGTCCTATGCCTCATAACCAAGTGACATGGGGGCTGGAGAAAGACACAGGGGAAAAGGGCAATCTCCACATCATCCTCTTGAAAAATACCTAACAGGATCACTCCGAATGTCTCCCATGGCATGTTCCAGTTGCTACACACAGACATATATCACACAGTTCTCTATCGTTTCCCTACAGTGAGAGTCATTGCATTAAGACATACTTGCCCAGAGGGACACAGATATGGACAGGACTTTGCCTGCCTAAGTCCTGTTGCTGGTGGCCTTTTGGAAAACCTATATCCCTCTCCCACAAGGTATTCTTGCCACATAGCTGTTATTTACATTTATCACAGGGGATGTGTTATCCAAAAGCATTTAAGAAATCTGCCTGCTCTCCACAGCCTGCTCCCTTTTACCAGGTATCTTTGTCCACAGCCCAGTGAGAGAGAGGAGGATTGGGCTGTTTTGCAATCTGGTCCCGTGAGCAGAGGCCACCTCCGGAGCATCTGGCTCCCTCGGAGCCCCCTCTGCAGCCCAGGGATCCTCTGATGTATTTAGTGTGAATGCAGTGATAACCGCGGTGGAGGGTTCCCTCTACTGGCTTGAAAACCAATGTCTCCAAGCCCACGGAGTTACTTACATGAAGCGAAGTCTTTCTCAGAGGCTTGGAAGGGATCTCCCTCCTCGATTCCTGTGGGCATGAAGGTGTCTTGTCCTCACAGGAAGCAGAATTTGTCAGCACTGAAAAGAGAATATGAATGGCAGCAGTGTGGAGATAATGCTATCCCTGCTACAGGGTTTGTATCAGGAGTCCCATAGCGTCCTCAAGCCGTCACACCTTTCTGATACCTTTCGGTACCCCTTTTCATACCCAGGCTCTTGTCCCTCAGTCTTTGTAGCATCCTATTCCCATTCCATTCCCATCCCATTCCCCTGCACCAAATCTCCTCTTCCCCTTCCTCTGTTCACGGTAACTTGTAATGTACTTTGGGATGCATCTCTCCTCCAGCCAAACATGCAGAGGTCCCTGCCAAGGCAATATGACAGTAGCATGACCCATCCTCTGTCCTATCCCTGTCCTATCCCTCTAACCTATCCCTGTCTCCAAGAAGTACTAATAAAAGAGAAGGACGGGGAAACTCAGAAGTGTAATTTTACTAAGGGGTATTTAACCAGGCCAAGCTAAAATACCAGGTGGAGAAGGAGAAACATTAGCAGGCTGAGGATGCAGTGACCAACAGGAATAAAGTGGAAACTCCTCCCTGATATTTGTTCACAACTATCCCTGCTCCATCCTTCCTCTATGAATACCTATCTCTTTCCCTCTCTCTCCTTCCCTCTTCCCACCTCTGTCTCTATTGCTATCAAAGCAAAATTTATGAACAGCTCGAGGCATTGGCGATTTCCTGGATTTCAATATAACTTCTTGCAATCTTAAGTGAACAGCTTGGTTGCTTCTGCTTGTCAGGGAATTTAAATTGCAAATTGAGTAGTGAAATGCAGCAGCCAAGGGTCTGTATCAGTGACTTTGGAGAGCGCAGCTATCGCTTAGCAACTGGAGTGCGGGAGGGAGGCAGCAGCCGACACGGCGGCAAAGTTCATTTCTGGGACACCCCTTGGCCCTTCTTGGCACTGTCAAAGGATGCAAGAGCAGGTATCAACACGCCCTGTCTGCACATCGTATTTCCCTCCTGACCCCAGATAAAGTTCAGCACAGTGGGGCATGAAGATAGGGAGTTACAGCACACCGGCTCACTTTTCAAGAGAAATTCTTGTGGTTTTAGCTCTTGCCTGGTAACTGTCACAGCCTTGTCACATGGGGATCTGGGTGCTGGCATGACCCAGGTCAGGATGAGTACTGGGAGAGCTGGGTGAAACTTGCTGGCCACCCTGTGGGCACTAGATGAAAGAATCCATAAGGGATTTAGAGGACATGGCATGCAAAGAGACACTGAGGGACTGGTGTTTCATCAGCCTGGAGAAGGCTGCCTGCTCCCAAGGATACCTGTTTGCTGTCTTCCTTTACCTCCAAGGATTTTTAGGAAAGCCAGAGCCAGACTCCCCAGAGCTGCACAGTAAACTGGCAACAGCCAGTTGTCAGAGGATATAAGAAGAGAAATTCCAACTGCACATAAGGAAAAAGTCATCGCAGTGAGGATGGTTAAGGATTATGACCACATCCCAAAGAGGTGGGGGACTCTCCATCCCAGTAGATTTTAAAATCTCAACTTGAGGTACCTGGTACAAATTTTGATGTTGGTCCTGCTTTGAGCTGGAGATGGAACTGAAGACTCTAGAGGCCTTTTTCAACCTAAGTTAATCTATAATTCTAACAGACCTTTGTTTTTTCTTTAAAAAATGCTTAATTTGCTAAAACATAAATGCTGCCAGAAATCAAAGCAGATAAGAATCCTGAGAGATCTCTTAGGCTTCCCTCTCACTCCATGCAGATTCAGAGATATTTGAACAAACACTGACACTTGCTCACTGCACCTTTTCTTGCAGACCTCTAGGGAGGGATATTCTACAGCCCCCTCAGACAGTGTTTCAGCACTTCCCATCTTTACTGTTAGAAAATATTTCCAGATGTCTCACCCGAATGACCTTCAGCAAAATAAACCCATAATACTAAGAGTCGGCTTGTACTTATTGCTCAATTTCCCTAACCTTCCAAGTTAGTGTCATTCAGAGGTACAATAAACTATAATGCTCTGAACCAGACAGTTTCACATGTCTTTAGGTCTCTGCATGAAAAATGACAACAACAACTGATGCAGAATGGAAAAGGCCAAGAGGGAAGCAAACTTTCTCCTTGAGTACCCACCCTGATTACAGCCCCCAAGATTAACAAGTGAAAGACGCTGCTCAGTTTTGTCTCATACTAGATATTTTTAGCATACAGAAGCGAAGTTCTGTGACTCAATAAACCTAGTTTAAGGCCTGTGAACCTGTATATCTTTCCCACGTAGGTGGTAGGTGTCACAGGTGAGATTTATCAGAGCTAGTTCCCTGTAGGTTCTGCCAAAGGAGAGAAACAGACATTGTCCAGAAGCATTCATCCTATCTATTTCAAATATCTATTTCCAGAGGAGATGAATTGCTCCATAGCAATGTCTGCTCTCTTCCTGTAACTGTGAGAAAGGAGATTGATTGAATTCTTTGATGTGCTATGCAGGAGACTTATCTTAATGCAAATACAAGGTGTAAATCATTCCTGAGCAGAAGTGTCCAAGGAAACTTCTGCAAGGAATTTTTGGACAGCCATCTGAGGCGAGCAGGTACTAAGTAAGTGCACCACCCATGGCCATTCAGGGCCATGAAATTCAGGGCCATGAAATTCAGGGCCATGAAACAGAGACAGGGCGTGAAATACTTTTTTCCTGTGTCCCAGAACAGTGCTCTAGACACAAGATCATCTCTCCTGTCATTAAAATATCTCACAGACTGTGATTCATATACAACAGTGACATTTATATGTCCACCCCTCATTCTCCATGGACATGATAGTATTTGATGCTTGGCCTAAAAAGCTGGCATTAATGTCAGTGGTTAGCAGCCAGTGAGTCCCCCTCCAGAAGCAGCTGCATTTTTCTAGTCTGTGCACAATTCACTTAAATCCCACACTTCCCTTAGAAGGGTGTTGGCATCTGCTCAACCTCTTGTCAAATATTTGGTGATGTTAACACCTCGAACAAGAGATAAAGACAAGTGAAGCGCTTCCCTTATTAAAGGAATACAGAATATCAGGAGGGCAGGTAGTTAGCATGACTTTGAGAGATGCATTCTACACGAGGATACTCTCCATGTGTCTGCATTTCCCCCTGGCTAACAAGGAAGCAGGTGGTGCCAGCTCTGCGCGTTGCACATCAGATGGCCGAGAGTTTTGTGGGATAAGCTGAGAACATCCAAGGGCAGCAGAGACGTGGAGGAAGCCCTGGTTCTGGCATCAAAGAGGCATGTCCCTTTGCCACAAGGCATGTCAGCTATAGTCGGATTTGTCTTGCCTGCTAGCATCCAGGTATCTAACGTGAGCTCCTAAGTTGGAGGAGAAGCAGGTATTTCTCAGAATCAAACATTTCTGCTACTCCAGGAGAGAGTAAGATGCTCCTTTGAGGTACAGCCTTTACGAGCAATTAGTCTTTGTGCTCCTCATTTCTCCTCATGTGAGAGCAAGATGAACGTGCTTTGTTTATTAAGCCTGGGATTTGGGCGGCCTTTTATCATCTATGAAAAACTCCAGGGGAGAGAGGTCTCAACAGAGCCATCCACAAAGTGCCTCCACATAAAATAAATCCCTGTTCCTGGGAAACCTAGTCCATAAGCCTGGCCCTTCGCATCCCAGGGCAACCTGAGGGCAGTGGGACAACATGTGGGAGAACTGCAGAAACCCAGGCATGCACCACAGCACTGATGAGGTTTTCGCAGTAAAACCAAATTTTGAGCTTAAAGCAGCCACCACAACTTGTCTCCATGGCTGTAGCATCACTGCAAAGATTTCTGCAGCCATGGACAGTGCTATACACTTGGGCTAGAGTTTCAGAGCCCTGTGATTTTAAATCCCCTATGTCTCATTTTCCAAAGCCCAGATACTAACAGGGGGGCTCTTTCCCTGCAGGCTGAGGTTAATTGGCTTGTGCTTTTAAGAGGATAAAGCTGCAGAGACTCAGAGTCAGGGCTGTTCTCCAGATTTCCATTATAATCTACATTGCAGGAAAATAGCTTTCCTGATCAAATCATCTGTCCTCTCAGTACAGGGGATAAAGAGCTGGGGATGTGGGAGATCTGTAGAGCAGGAAATCTGTAGAGCGTCCGTGCGTGACCTTGCTGGACAGAGGAGGAAGAAGAGGCAATGTCTCCTCTTCATTGTATGGAAGTGAGGTGCTTGAAGGCACCCCCGTCCAGTCAAGTGTCATAGCCATGAAAGGAGAAGAGACTTGGTGAGGCTGATGAACAGCAGCAACCAGCAGAATGAGGGCATTTCTGAGCCTGGTATCATGCATCGCTTGTCAATCAGAAGAGGAGGAGCAAGCTGGTACATGAGACTGGGAGTTCACTCGGAAGGAATGCGCATCCTGGAACCAAGAACAAAAAACAGGTGAGAATTGTGGCCGTCTTGACCCTTGAGAACTGGCTGAATCTTGCAGGTTTTTCTCCACAGAAGCCACAGGGTCACCTTTACTTTCAGGACCGATGGCTTTTTCATGGAAGAAGTGGCTACCCACAGACAATAAAAAGAAAGGGAGTGAGGAGAAGAACAGGAAGGTGAGATTGCTAGTGAAAGGCTAGTCTGGGACATGGGCATATTTCATCTCTTTACTCATCACCTGTGAAATGGGAGCAGTGGGATTTGTTCACGAGATTTAACGTTTTCAATTTTTTTTTTTCTCGCCAGCTGCTAGCTAAATGGCCAACCTCACCATTTTCTCCCATCCACCTGCATGTTCATCCTGCCTCTTTCAGCTCTCCAGTTCTTTGAGTACTTACATATTGGTCTTGTATGTTTGGTGTTTGGTCATCCCATGCGAACTCCCATCCTATTCCTGGCTCCCATAAGCATGCAGCTGCTGAGTACACATGTTTCTTTACCTCTTGTATCTCCCTGCAGTAAGCTTTTATAACACTGAGGGACGTTGTGGGTCATAGTCAAAATAGTTTACCTAATCATTTCAGCTTTCCCCAAAAAATCCTTCTTTAGGGCAGTTCTGATCTTCAAAACAGATAGGATCAAAGCCTGTGGTGAAGTTGCTCAACTCAACCTGCTTCCCATGGACAAACATAAGCCATTAGCAGCCTTCAAATTCCTGCAAGGAAAATGCATACGTCAACATTTGAGTCCAGATGCCTTCAGGAAACAGGAGGACTCCTTGTTGTCATTGCCCTTAGGCCAGAAGCAGGAGGAGATCACTCTCACCTGCAAAGCCGAGAGTAGAGTCTTCCTACAGCTTCTTTCACAGAAGTTTCCTTTCTGGACCACAAGATTCACAAGGAACGGAGCTCAACTTTTCTCCAAAAGCCTTGTCCATTACCAGGCACTCTGGTAACCATCACTAAGACCGACTACATCTTTTGTAGTATACTAGAGTCACAAAAGCACAGAAGAGGAGGCCCCATTCCTAGGCATACCACTGTCCCCTGCAGGCTCTCACAGCAGTCACTGTGCTCACCTCTGCAGCTCACCGAAGTCCAAGGACCACCTCATCCATTCTCCAACATCACTTAGGATTGTGGAAAAAAAAGAGAAAAACAAACGTTGAAATTTCTCTCCTCCTTACACCAGCATGCTGCTAGGCTTCTGCCCGTAAAGATTACAAGGTATGTGTCACAGGGGTGATTTGTAAGAGGAGAAGAGGATGTTTACCTACAGTAAATTACACTCTACTTCTTTCTGTTCTCCTGAAATTTCAATTACTGAGCTATTCTTTTATTCCTAGATTTTCTATATGTTTCTCTCATTTAAACAATGAACAGCACAGTTCAAGTTTGGTTTTTTTTTTTCTTTTTTTCTCCCCCATGTATCTTAAGGTTTCACACTGCCCTCATTTTATCTGAGTGATTTATATTCTGCATGTGTATGTTTTTTTCTATATTCACTTTTTCTGCTTTAGGCTATTTTATAACGTCTTGCTCTTGATTAAGTTACTGCTGCAACTACTTTGCTCTTAGAAAGGGGACTGCTGGATTTATGAAATGTTGTAATTTTTGCCCTCCATGGTGTGTCACTCTTTCACCTGAACCACCAACAAGCTCACTGGGAAAAGTGGCCAGTGTAGCTGAAAAGGAGGAGATTTCCAGCGAGGATGCTGACATGTTATTTAAGGATGGTCTGCATCACACAGACGAGGAAGAATGGTGCAACAGCCTCTCTTATGCCATGAAGACTAATCTGGGGGAATGACAGAGCAGGAGGCTGAGATGATAGACACAATTTCCTACAAAGGAAACTTCTCTGCACCTCCACTGTGACAGAATCCATAGAAACCAGGACAACACTTCTAACAGCTTCCCAATCTACCCCAATCTTTTTGCTGAGTGAGTTCATTAGTCCCCAACATGGGACAACTATAAGCAGACCAAGCGCATCTAATATGCCTGACATGTTCAAGTCCAGCCTAGTAGGTATTTCGGTGCTTACTTTACTTACTTTAGCATTTGACAAGGGACTATATAGTCAGGGCTCTCCACTGTCATAACCAATTTTGTATGACAAATGCTCTCTTATTGTTTTGGTACTTAACAATCTACAATCTCTTCATGCTGGAGCATAACTCTGACCATTGTACATCTTGGACTGTTTCCTGGTTTTATTGTTGGCTGAGATAATGTTTATGCCTGAGTTCAGTAAGCTGCGCGTTTCCTCATCTTTTCACACAGTGAGGATTGCCGCTATTTGTCAGTCAGAATACCAGGGTGATTTGCCATAGACAGGACAACAAAAGAAAATAGGGAAAAGGTGATGTTTATTGCAACAATATGATTTTTTTTTCTTCCACAGTGTTCAGCACTAATGCACAATGATCAATAACTTCCAGGTATTGCAAGCACTACATAGTGGAGTTCAGAGAGAAATTTAACAGGTGACATAAAAATAAGAAGACCTGTATTCATGGGGTCAATAGTAAGAAAGCACTTTGCCCCACTGTGTTCCTCTTCATAAAACCTGTAGAAGCACAGACCAAAAATGAGCTGTGTAAGAAATATGCAATTGCCATGAACTAAATTCTTCTAATCCAGTTTGATTTCTCAATAACGACGGGCAATTGGTTACATTTGTGGATAGGAACACTGGTGATGAAATTCCAGCATGTGTGTGTCCCTCGTCATAAACTCTTATCAACAGTGGTGACTTGAGCTTTAATTGTAGCAAGATGAGGATTTCTGCAATATGCACCAGAGTCATGCCAATAGAACAGGACAACAATTAGGATCAGGGCCCTCTGACTTGCCATGTCAACTTGAGGCCATCAGTAAATCACATTGCCCATTCTCTGTGCCAGCCAAACCAGAAAAGCAGTAGAGACTGATCAGTAATATTGAGAACTTTGAAAATCACCACGAGTGAAGTGCATTGAAAACCTGAGGTGAAAGACATGTGGGAGAAACAAAGAATCTTACTCACTAAACTCCTTAGCCATGGTAATTCTGCACGGCCATCATTCACAGGAAGAACGTTTTATTTAGGAGGGAATAATCACTTCTTGCTGCCAAACATAAAATCCAATTATCCTGTGAACTAAAGGCTGTTTCAAAAGGTTTATCAATTCTTAGCTTTATCCTCATCAGTTGTGAAGGCAGTTTTTCTCCCTTTTTTTCCCTTCACTTTTGAATGGATATAGTACCTTCTCCCCTCTCCATCTTCCCCATGTGCCAAATTTCCCTTTCGCTATAACACAGTTAGAAGGCCTTTGCCTTACTTTCCTCTAACACCTTTGATATTTCCTAACATAAATCAAGACAACATTGTTAGCATTGCTCTGACTATAACATTTTCCATTGGCTATGAGACACAAGGCTATGAAAACACTGAATTGCAGCAGATTTTTTTTTGATTCTTTCTTCCTCTTAAACAGATCCCTGACTGTGTTTAGTCCTCGTGAAGTATACATTCATGGGGAAAATGCTTCCCCCTTCCCATTCCCCTTTTATTTTTCTTTCTCTCTAGAATAATAAATAGCATACCAACCCAAGTATGAAAAAAAGAAAATGAAAGAGTGCTTGCAGTCCCTCAAACTCCTCTCTACCCTTGGCATTAAAGTGGAAGAAGAAAGTTACACGCTCACTGGGATGCAGAATTTGGAGGCAAAAACTGAGGTCTTTTCATAGTGCCCCAATGAATTTTTCACATGAGCAAAAATCCAGGAAACATGTCAGTGAGCGGGGGTTGTCTTAAAATTGACAAGAAGGAAGAGAGATTGAGAATGGGGCTTGATAAAAGTCCCACTACTCCAAAGAATTGTGTAAAACGTTGTCCCTAAACTAAGGACAACAAAGAAATGGAAGGAAAGAAAATTCTCTCTCTCATGTCAGTAGTGGATAACGCAGGGAGAAATTATTTTAAATAATGGCAAGGATGGTTCAGAATAAAAAAAAAAGAAAAAGAAAGCAATCTTTTGGGGCATCAGTGTGTTTGCAGAGATTTTCTGAGAGGTGATGGCAGTGGCTAAAACTACCACCCTTGAAAGACTTTCAGGGCACTAAAGACATGCAACTGTCGGGAAATAATTAGGTGGAAACAACCCTGCCTTGGTATCTCTCAAACACTTTGCTATCCTAATTTTCAGGGACTGAGGATGTCTCTTGATCTGTGAACTTGCTCTGTACTAGCCTTGCCTATGCAGATTGTAAACTCTTTGAGGTAGGCCTAGTGCATGCTCCCCATGCACAATATGTCTCTCCTGGCATGGTAAAGTCCTTTATACTGCCTGGAGAAAATGTTATTTCCAAATACATAACAGCTGAGTCTATATTTTCTCAATGATCTGTCTTCTTTCTCTTCATGTCTTCATCAACAGCATCACCTTCAGCGAGATTGAGACTTGGATCACCAGTGCAAATTAATGCCAGAATGCCATCCAGTTGTCTCCAGTGTTGTTTTGCCAAAATTTGCTTTCCAGTAGTTTAAAAATGTAAATGGTCACCCATTCCCCCTGGGCAAAGGAGAGGACGCAACATTCATGTAGGTGCTGCATTGACAACCGTTTCGAAAAACTTTGACTCTTTTAAGTAAAGAACAACAGTGTCTTATATGTTGTGCAAGATCAGTTTACATGCCTGTCCTCTTTTTTCCACAGAGAATCAAGAGACAACATCTGCTGTGCAGAGCACTAGTGTTGGATGTGTCCAAGGTAGCAGCAGCTCTGAGGTCCCCATCCCTCAGTGAGCTGATAGACAGAATCATCACAAGCTTCCATGCAGGGGACTGTGCTAAAAACTTTTGGGGGGTGGAATCCAGATAGAGGAAAGCAGTTTGTCCTGTGTCTGAACAAGTGGCTGAAAGGTGGCCATGACTTCTGACTAACTACTTAAAAACAATGCAGAAGAAATTGATGCTCTCCAACTTAAAGTCTCTTTCCTTGAGTTCCTGCAGGTTCCGCAAGGTATTTTTTTCCTCTTATGATATGATCCAGATGTCACACTTATAGGCAGTGAGAAACACTCAAGAGAGGGACAGATCAATATGTGCAGACACGCATTAGATTAGACCTTTGATGTGAACATTTTCGCTTGAATGTTGCTCCTTGTGGAGTTTGTGCTTCTTCCCCTACAGAATAAAGCAGAAAGTTCTCAAACCCCAAACCAGTATCAGAACCTAGTGTTGAAAGAGCTCAGCACTAAAGAAGCGTCTCCTTTATATCAAACAATAGAGACCTCTGGCTTCTCCTTTCCTTGTAGTTTTAGTAGCCTTAGTCAGAATTTTTTGACAGCTAGGAAGTCCAAGATAGATGAGCTTCTGCTCTTTCTTCCCCACATCTCTGATTCATTAGTTAATGTCTGAAAAGCACTTTGGAGCTGAAGAGTACTAAGTGCTATTATTATTAGAGAGCATTCATACAAATGCGGATTCAAAAAAAGATAATTGCTACCTTTCAATACTTTTTGCTTTGTTAAAAAGAAGGGTAACTGGCTCCCTCAAAAGCAGAAAGGAAGAGATGAGTTTGGTGCTGCCAGGGGAAGATGATGGTGTTGTCCTAAGAAGGTATACGAGGGAAAAGTACAGGAAAAGCATGATGATGCCCTCCCTCTGGCAGTGTTGCATGCATCTGTAGGACTGGAATCAGTAGAGCTCATGAGCTCATGATGTATATGCCTCTGGGTCCTTTTAATTATTAGTATAAGAAAGAGAAGAAATTATTTAGTCATGTTTGATCCTCAGAAGGGCATGGATCTCCTAAATGCTTTGTCCCCTATCAGACAGCCCTTCATGGATATCTCAAGCACCTCAGGTCACTTCACATGGCACTTGTTCCTTATGTGCAGATAGCTGTATCAATCCCAAGAACCTTAGTAAGAAGGGTTGGGGTTCAACTGTGTAAATGTAGGGAGTTTCCTATATATTGAGTCATATCATACCTGGCCTTTGGTTGTCGTTGCAGGAGGATAAGGATCTTAAATTCCTATTTCAAATCTGCCAGTTCCATGCTAATGTCTAGCTGATCAAATAGATCTCGGCACCTACATTCAGGTAGGCAAATGGTAGGATTCAGGTAGTCATGAAACAGGCCAAGGAGTGGGATTCACCTCCAGACAAAGAGCTGAAAACTAATTTACATCTAGATAGCTGGGTGGCTGGGTTCATGTTATCAACACTGTCATTCTAGTCAGTGGAGTCAGAGGAGTTCAGGAAACTACCCAGCTTATTCTGGACTTGATTCTTACACGAGTCAGTAAACCTGTACTATGTTGGATACATCTCCACTGGTTTACAAGGAAAGCTTAGGCACTCAGCTCACATTAAGGTATCTGAACCATGGACATCTAACCCTCTGAATTTGCTGCAGTGCTATTTTGTGTGCTTGTGGCAGCTGAGATTCAGCTGGTGGCTACAGACAGGAATTTCTGAACTTGCTTGAATTGTATGTCCAGTTCTCTCCTGACCTTCCTGAACAACAAGTAGTTGTTCTGAGCCACTTTAACCCACGAAAAGATGAACTCTAAGATTTGAACCTCCCTCAGGCCAAACAGATAAGCAGATACCTGCCAGATACCCGCCAGAGAGTTGAAGACTGGATGACAGCTGAAAACCAGCTAGTTGCAGATTTCCAGCTCATTAAAGGAAAAAAACAAAGGCTTCTGTAGGGCATTATCTGAGTCCCATTTAGCACATCAAGGACCAAGGGAAAAAAAGAAGCATTAGGAAGAAGAAGCCTAAATAGGAGGTGTGGTGCTCTTTGCACTGGGAACCAGTGAGGACCCAGACTCATGTCAAGCCATAGTGCTTCCAGCAAGGCGCATGTAGAGTATCCCCAACAGAATGGTGGCCCTTTTTCCTCTCCAGCTTCATTTCTTCTCTGATGGTTTCACCAGGTTGACACTAGCTTGTCTGCCTTCCCCATGTAAGCAGAAAAAAAAGTTGATAGTCTTCTTCATCTCCCATTTATCACCCCTGACTGGCTCTTTTCACTTTGGCCTAATGGAGCCTGGAGATGCTCATTTTGCACAGTTGTCCTCTCAGAATGAACATCATTTACACAGACCAATGATATTACTCTCAAAAAATAAATTTGCTAAACTACTATTGCCCTATCTTCCCATTTTTATCGAGCTGGGGTTGCATTAACATTAATGAGATGTTAAAGGAGAAAGAAAAAAAAAGAAAGAAAAAATGGTCTTCCTGAACAAATAATAACTATTCACTCACAATTCAAAGGAAAATTATGGCTCTGTTACATGTTTGAATCTTTCTGTGGGATTTCGTTCCTCATTTTGCTAAATTATGTGCAAATGATGGAAGTCCATACATATACATAAATGCGCATTGCAAAGTTGAAATGTTTTCTTAGCCTGAAAATTATTTCCTATTTCAGTGCATCTGTATCTGTTTTTCTTTCTCTTGTTCCTTTTCTTTCTGTGGGATGCAGGTGAGGGGAAATTCTCCCTTCTGCCAAGGAGTCTTTGGTTGCCTGGGGCAGAGAAGTCATTTCATGACTCACTGGACTATCTTCAGAGACAATATAGAAATTTCTGTCTGGGCATGCAAACCAAAAATGCTGTTACTGAGGCCAAACAACTCCCTTGGTCCTGGCTGCTTGGGGACAACAGTGCATAGGGGACCTACTCTGCCACTCATCTGAACCCCATCAAATTTGTTGTTCCCATCAGTGGGGTTGTACAAGGTAAGTGTCTAATTTTGCCCATGTTCTCTGCTGTGCCTGCTTTGGCAATCAGTGTGCAGTCAGTCATTCTAGTCTGGGCAATCTGTGTTTTATTTTCAGACCATATGTGTATTTCCCTACTATCTTCCTCTCTTGTTCCTCCAGGTTCAAAATCAACCGCAAATACACAACTCATGCAAAGGCAGTGGGGAGCAGGAAATAACACAGGTGTAAATAGAAGACTCTTAAGGTGCTTGGACTTTCTTGAAAAAGTAATCCTAATGGGAGATGTTTCTTTGTTGTGGATAAGCTCAGCCAGTGCACATCACGCTGGGGACCTGACAAGGTACTGTGATGCTGGGCAGATGAAGCTCTAATGCTCACCCTTCCCACTTCAGAAAAATGGGCTGACAGCGCCTTGAACCAAAGGAGAAGTCTGCAGAGACAGACACCTCAGTGACATGTCTGTGCTTGTTTCCATAAAACACTAGTATATACTGGATTTCTTAAAAGAAAAAGAAAAATATATAAAAAAGCATGCCTTATA
>VZSV01000034.1:1843827-1899138 GCA_013398735.1 Nothocercus julius
GCTCTGCTGACAGAGTGGCAAACCTGAGGGGTGGCAAGGTGAAATTAACTTTAGTTGTGATTGCATATTGTTAGTGGTTTGTCAAAACAGGGAGATGGAAGTAAACTGATTTAAATGTTGTTGTATCCACTGAACACCCTGTCATGACCGGACGGCAACAGCCTGACACCCAAATAACACTGTAGACAGCTCAGAAATGGCATGTCAGAAAGCAATAACTCATTAAGCACTAGCTTATGGGGTAATATTTGCATACTTTCTCAGACACAAAGAAGGCAGTTAGCTTATGCTCAACAAACCACCTATGACCAGATAATTCAGGCCAGGAAATAGGGACATTCTTTCTTACCTTTCAGTGGATAATAGTACTGCTTATTCTGTTTTATTGTTGGCATTGCTTTGTTCTTCTGTAGAAAGTCTCGGTGTAGGGAACAATGCCGGAATCTCTACTGTGCCAGTGGGGATCCAGGCTCTCCATCTATCTCTCCTGATGCATAGTGCATAAAGCTTTTCCCATAGCTATGGTCCTTTGGCCCATGAAACACAACTCTACTGACCACAGCGTCCCAGGAAAAGATATGACAAAGCTGAGAAGCCTCATCATTTTGCGAGAAGGAAAGGTAGCATCTCTTTTGACCCTGGCATTGGCAGGAGTGAGGTGTGATTTTCCTTCTCTCTCCTGAAATCCAGGAGAAAGGAAGAAGTCCATGGCCATGTACTCAGCAGGTCTCTCTGGCTGTAACTTCTGTCCGCATGAGAGCTTCCCTAGCTCCTTCAGCTTCTTGATTTATATCACGTGAAAGAGACAGAAGCCATATGCTTTTCCTATATCTCATACTTTCATCAAGCATCTCACACACACCCCTTGTCTCCTATTTCTTATAGAGCTTACCCTACATGCACACCCTGGAACATGCCCCTGATCCGCCTTGCCTCATACAGATGCTGACTCATCTTCTTTCCATCAGATATTAGAAAAGACCCATTTCTGAGTATGGCTGAAGCTCCTTTGCAAGGCGCAGAACACACCTGGTTGCACCCTGTTTCCTTTTCCATGCCCTTGCAGTGCTAATCTTCTTTGGACAAGATGTCCTGTAAGTCAACCAACATGTCAATTTAGCATTCACCTTTTGTTACATCTTAAATCCTTACAATCCCTGTCCTTGTCTCTGCATGTTAAATGAAACTCACGTCTTCTGTTCCTCGCTGATCTCTCTACCTGGTGAAGACCAGGCCCTCTACCTGGTGAAGACCAGGACAAACAGAGATAAATTGCTCTGGGACAAGCAATGTGGTGAGGGGTGTCACACCAGCCTGAAGATAAGGTGCATGAGAGTCTTCTGTGGCAGCAGCTCTGTTTAAGGGAAAAACAAACAAACAAACAAACAAACAAAAAAGAAAATTTGGTAGGGTCTGAAATGAGTGGAACAAATTCCATGATCTTTAAAGCCCTGAGGATGTTATGACAAGAAATGAGAGCTTTTCTTGTTGTATGCTAAGCTTCCTCTTCCTGTTGGAGCTCCACAGCACTCTGAGGTTTGGAGCAACCTGAATTGAAAAGGGTTAGATGAGGAAAATATTATTAACATCTCCAAAGGAAATTAATTGCTGCTACTTCTTGACCACTGATACCTTAAAGACAACATTTCTACAATGTGAGACACACAACTCAGATTTCCATTTATGCTTGCTGTCTGGAACTGCAAGTGTATGAATCCATTTCCAGACAGGAACTGGTTCTCATACATCCTTATCACCTGATCATCATCAAGCGTCAGGTGAGTAGAATATAGCATGATACTCAGATCCAACTGAAAATCTTTTCTAATAAAACAAGAAGTGTCAAAAAAAAAAATCTATAGGCAATCAAAATGACTCTATAGGCAATCAAAAATGATTCCCTTGTTCAGATTTATCCAGCATTATGGGGTCCTGCTTTCTGTCTCAATTTCTGACTTTGTGAAACTCTCTGTTTTAGGCTTGGCTTTCACACTACTTCCAATACTACCCCACATCCATCCCTCACCCCAAATGCTTCAAGCAGCCATGCTTCTCACACTGACTCGTGAACACGGCCTTTTCAGATTAATTTGTCAGGAAGATCAATGTAGTATTTTACGGCACTTAAGTTACTTAAAAATCATCAGGTCTCAATGACCTGCTTGGCATTTTAAACTCTAAGTCGGTGTCAAGGAGGTACGAGATGCCTGCAATGCCATAGCGCTAGCAGAGAAACACAAGTTTGGAGGGAGTTGCTGCACCCTCCAAGGGAGGGTGGGAGAAAGAGAGGGTAACAGAGTGGGAGGAAAGCTCACATGGCCAAGCTGCTAAGACCAACTTTGAGAGCTTTGTTATATCTTTGTAAATCCACATTCCTGTTTCAGCTGATAAGTCCTAATTCACATGGTCAAGGGTGTGCCAGTTACTGAATGGTGCAAAATGTGCAGGGGAACAAACCCATTCGTAGTTTAGGGAAAATCAGGGAAATCCATCTCAAGCTACTGAGCAAAAATGGTGTTACAGTCTCTACAGTCCTGTTACCTTCTAGCTATGGTCCAGCACACTGAGTTCAGGAAGTCTTGGATGCATCCACCACGTTCATCACCTGCATCACTCCCAGTCCAGGCCATGTTGATGGAGGTAAGTCCTACATTTCAATGCATCAGTATTTTCCCCCCAGCACCACTCCTTTCACAGTCCAGGCCCTGGTGACACCTGGCCAGAAAGTCATGTCTCAGCCAAGTATTTCTAGGCAAAAAGCTTTAACCTGAAGTCTGTTCCTTAAAGCACATAGGAATGCCTGGGAGTGAGATGGGGGGTAAATGGGTTTCTTTGTGGCCTTCTCTTGTGCTCATGGGGAGATGATGTGTTTTTGTGTTTTTCTTTCTTTTTTATTTTTTTTTTTCTGTCTTCCTTTGCAAAACAACAGCTAAGTGTTATTGATCTGAGACCTAGAGGGAATATTTCTGAGCAGTTCACCCTGGCATTAGTCCATTACTTAGCTGGTATTTATTATTCAAGGCTGGCAAGGGATTCCTGGCAGAATGCCCCGGTTAGACAGCAAACTGGTGACAGAGGAGCTGAGTTTGTCAAGGGCAAATGAAGTGGGGAATGAAAAGAAATTGCCAAGTAGATTTTCTCTTCTCAAATAAACTGAGGTGGTTCCCAAAGCCCGTTCTCAAAGCATCCCCTGTGTGAAATATAACCCCAAAGCAGGATGCATGCAGGGAGATGGACAGATGGTCAGCCTGAGCTGTTTTTTTCTTGAGAGTTAAGGTGAAATTGCAAGAAAACAAGACAAGAACAAAGTTTCATTCATGGAAAAAAGATGAAGGGTGCATGTATGAAGCAAAGCAGCGAGTGTTGCGATACTTGCAGCGCAAAAAGTAGGATACTATAGAGGGTAGAGCAAAGTAGAGGGTGGAGGAGGGGGCAGGGTAGAGGGTTAGGTAGAACATAGAGAAGGGTAGGACAGAGCAGAGTAGGGTAGAGGGGAGAGTGCAGAGAAGGGCAGGTGGAGTAGAGGGTGGAAGACAAGGGCTAGGGCAGAAGGCAGGGAGTGGGATTGAGCAGAGAGGAGGGTGAAGGTAGAGGCCTGGGTGGGTAGGGTTAGGTTAGGGAAGGATTATGGTAGTGTTAGACAAGGAGGAGGTTAGGACAGGTAGGATTTGGGTAGGTAGGCTTAGGGCAGGGCAGGTAGGCTCAGGGCAGCTAGGCTTAGAGAAGGCTTAGGATAGGTAAGGCTAGGGTAGGTAGGGTTAGAGAAGGGTGTCCAAGATGTCAAAAGTCCTTGGAAAGAGTGGAAGGCACGGTTTGGTGAGTGTTGCAATCCTGTGACTTACAAAGAGACTTTCCCTTTATGCTTCTTTCAGTGAATTATTTCTTTCATTCAGCTGTTCAGCACCAGAGGGAGAATCTTGCGAGGATGTCAGTCTAGACTCTTGTCCATCCTCTATTTCTTGCTGGGTGTAGGAACAATTTGATCTGATCTGACCTGATGGAATAACTCCTCAATAGAGTGACAGCACAGCAAATGAAATGCAGGTAACTCCACCTGTAGAACTGGATAGCACATAGCTGAATCTGAAGAACAGGAAATCGCAGGTGTGTGGGGATCACCAGTTAGTGATCATCAGTGTCTTTGTGTGGGAAAAAAAAAATAGGGAAAACACAACCTAGATATCCCAATCTGTGATGATGTTCCTCTCCAATCAAACAGCCATCCAGGGGCACAGAGGAGATCCAGGACAACATCAGAAGACTTGTTCCTTGGCATTTAAGGAATTGAGGATGTAAATTTTCAAGGACAAACCAAATAAAAAGGATTGCCAGCTCCCAGTCCACACCAGTTTAGATTAAAGGCTCTTCTAGGCAAGTATATTCCTCATGTGCATCTGGAGAGTTCTTTGCGCCACTCATAGCTTTGAAATGGAAGACAGCACTACATCATGCAGCACTGAAGAGACTGAACGAGAGGGTGGCTGGGGGCTCATGGGACAATTCTGGGGCTCTCCTGAGAGGAAAGAGTTGAATTCATGGTTAGCCCATCAGCAGCATTGCAGTAAAGTTGTAGAGAAGCACAGATGGATTGGACTCCCCACAGAGTTGCAGTAGAGTCTATGAAATCAGCGTCTGGAGAGACATGCAGGCTGGGCAGAGCCTTTGAGAAGTTTAGTGCATGGCACCTATTTTTCTTGTGCTGGGTTGTAAACTTGTCTGGGGCTTTACAGGCAATAATTCTGCAGTGTTATAAAGCTCTTATAACCTTTGCACTGGGAGAGCGTTGATAGAAAGGGAGAAAAAAAGTCCCTAAGGACTGGTTAGATGGAACAGCCCTGTCTGCTAGGATGCAATGAATTCTCTTGTTGCTGATTTCTGGGTTCATAGTTGAGGCAGCGGACTAACAGACTGGCACATTTGCTTGTTTGTTCGCTAGTTAAAAATGACATTAAGTTCATTCTCGCTAATAATAATAATAAATAAATGACAGAGTTCCAACTCTGCTCTCAGATAAGCTGCCACAAGGCGAGTCTGGCTCTCACTGTTTTTGCAAGAGTCCCTAGGCACCAGGCTTTGATAACTGAGTCTTTTTGTTCCACTTCTCTGAAAGTTTCAGTCTACCCCTAAATATTCTTAGCAAGACATGAGGGGAAATATCCTTGGATGCCTTTTGCCTTAGAAATGGTCCTTGATTCCTTTAGCAAATCAGTCTGCTATCTCGCTCTTTAAATGGGCTTATTGCAAATGTTGCTCTGAAAATGCCATATAAGAGGCTGTCCAAGGCTGCTAATTAAAACAAAACAAAACCAAAACAACAAAAAAGTGCCCTGTCCAGGCTATTGGTCTCCTGAGGTGGAGGTTATGCCAACATAAGGTCTGGCTACCCTTCTCTTTGTGGCGCATCACAGGGCTTTCTGATCTCAACAGCAATTGTCTCCAGATGCAAATAGTAGAGAGCAAGGCTGGAAAAAACAGAGATAAAATTCAAACAGTGATGGATGCCTGTTCCCACGAGCTGCACAGGCATCTATTTTTTTCCCCATATACTGCAAAATGTTGCCATGTTTTGTACCAGCACTGCTGCCTCTCGTGAAGTGATGACCATGGAAATTAAGCAATCAGTGTGGTTTGATAATTAAGATGGCAGCTAAAATGAGCAAGGTGGGTTTAGGCTGAAAGAAGGTATATTTTAATTATTAGCGTCCAATTAAATATTGAATAAGTTTCATTATTGTAGAGGGATTTTGAATCTCCCAGGGATCCTCAGAAGAATTAATTAGAGAGGCCTGCACTTGTAGACATGATGTGTACACGCCTCCGCCCCCTTCTGTGCTGCTACAGATCCCAATGCAAGAATGCAGGTATTTTCCACCCTGTGAGCCTGAAATAGGATTCATCTGTGTTCCTTAAACTATCAGGCAGAAAGCTATCTTCAACTGCATGAAACTTGTCATAAATTGCAAAACAGGTAGCTGAATCCATGCTGCCGTGATTAAAATAACTGCAAAATGCAGAAGTGCAAAATCAGCCAAATAGAAGTGTGGACCTCTCCAGACTTAGCATATCAGTCCAGAATGATGGTCTGTCTATTGCTAAATGTGGGATGCTCTGAACATCATGTGTCAGAGGGAAGCAGAGCAACCCTGTATGTGGTCTGGAAAACCGGGACATCCTTTGGTTTTACTTGACCCCAGCTGGCAATCAATTCGCACCTGACATCCATCAGGCTGGTGTGAAAGTGATCTACAAACAGAGAGCTTGTCATTAGGAGAAGATACATGGAAAAGACAGAGATGAGGAAATTGTCCATGGGAGGGGGTTGCTATTCCTGAGGCAGACCTATTTTACAAATAGGATTACTGGTAATGATGAGGTAATTCACTAAGGACTCATGTCAGATCTAAATGAGTGTCCTGGCTGATGAGGGAAGGCTGGGGAGGGGGAACCCAGCTGTGTCACAACCCACCAAAGTCTCTGCTGTGTGGTCTGACAGTGTTAGAAACAGTGGCTGTAATCCTTTGGAATGAAATTATTTCTTTCCTTCTGAAAGAGCTCCAAGTTTTGCAAAAAAATAGTTCAGACAGAAAGTGAATTTACCTCCATCAGGCAGCTTATCTGTACTTGTAAGCCTTCTGTTATGCTACAGCCCATCTGCAATACATTCATCTTCACACAGAACCCATCCCAAGGGGACCAAAACAAAATACAGTCAAGTCCCTCAGAAAGTCTATAGCAGAAAAGGTGTCTAAATCTAAATCTCTGTCTACCGCAATAGCTACAGGGCCATCCAGCCTGCCCAGTACATTGCTTTCAGTACTCCTTTTATGGAGGTGAGCTGCAAAAATCTGCCCCATTCAAATTCCAATTTGGAAAGTTCTGCTCATAGATCCACCATAGGTCCAATCTAGAGTCATTCCACTTTCTTCAGCAGGACACATATCCTAAATCCTATTAAACTCCTACAGCACTAGATAAATTTATTTGTAACTACACCCATAAATGTATTGGCAAGTAAAAGTGTCCTTTGACCTCACAGTTTTAGGAAAGAATTTAATCCTTGTTTTTAGCTAGAAAGATAAGAACAATCTGTACTGTGATGTTCCTACTATAGTTCCCAACATTTAGGGTGGAACTAAAACCAGAAATGACAGAACAGTCGTCTGTAAATTCACACCAGCGGAAAAGAGAGCATGTCTTTGATGACAGCCATTTCAAATGTTTTGGGGAGCTTTCTGAAAGAAAGATGATAATAGTTAGATTAATAACAGTGCTGATTATTAATGATGGATATTACAGTCTGATTTCTCTCTAACACAAAAGCGAAGCGACATATCAAGCCCGCTGCAATGCATCTATCTTACTGCCAGAGCTTGACTCTGTTTTCAGCTCTATAAGGTCTTGTCAGAGGAATCTAAAATTGCGATGATCAGAGACAGCTGATGTGAGACAGAAGAGAATCATTTTATAAAGATGCGTCATAATTAAGCAATCTCAACATTTTCTCTGTGGTTTGCAGTTAAAGTCATTTCTTGGCCTTCCATTGTGCTAGAACAGCTCATACAGTCCTAAGGCAAAAGATGGTTCATGTTCCCAAAACCTGATAATATAACAGATATAAAATCATACACTCAAATTCAAATTCCTAAGCCCGTCTCTTCCATGGTGTCTTATCCATAGGGAGACCTCTCCCACAATGTCTTTATTTTTCTCCTCCGTCACTAAAGTTGTTCTAGGAATAGATATTGTCTTTTAGAGTAAGACAACAAATTGATCCCATTTAAAGTTCTTCTTCATCCATGGCAAATACAATTTAAAGGGGTACCAATCTGAATTGCCACTTCTGTGGAAAAGATTCAAACTAAAGATTTGGCTTCTTTTTTTTTCTGCTTGTTTGTATTAAGTTCCTTCACTGATTTTTTTTTGAGCAATATACAGACACTTAGAACAACTATATCTTCCGTGTGAAGGCAGCCCACCAGCTGTTGCTGTTTATTGATTTGTTTATCTTCATTTACTTTTGGAGATTAAAAAAAAAAAAGAAAAAAAAACAGAAAAAAAAAAGAACAATTTGTATCCTTCCTGTTACCAGGAGTAAAGAAGCAGCAGGGATTCCAGACATGTGCATCCTGATGGAGAAAAACACCTTGAAGAAACTAGAGGGTCACTTTTTGAATATCAGGTGACTATTTCATTTCAGCTGTAAAATCACAAGTCACATTGAAGTCCTCTGAATGCATCACAGTGATAAAATGAACAGAGAAGTGGAACAAGTAAGCTCATGGGTCTGACCTTCACTCTAGTCCTACACGGCGACTCTGACTCTGCCATGTGTGTGATCAGTCAGAATGGTTAAGGGAATGGATACACAGGCCTTGTAAGATGGTATGGAAGTAAAGGTTGTTACTGACCTTCAGTGCAAAACTTGAGAGTCATGTCTATAAGGAGGAAAGGCAAATTTACCTATGTGCCTACGAGAACGATACTGGCTCACAAATCAGCTCAAATCCTGGGCTAAACTAAGAGGAGAGTCCTAACTTGTCCTGTTCTTTTATTTATCTCTTCTGGCTAAGACCGGGGCAAGGATCCTGGGATAAGTGAATGGTGAGTTTGATATACTCATATGTTATTCAGGAGAGAGGATCATCTCAGCTGATAACAGTTGCTGACCGAGGATGGTATGTGGGATAGGACTGACCTCAGTGGATAGGACACCTGAATTTCGGTGTCCGCTGGCAAGTGCACTAATAATCTTGAAATTCATTTCTCATTCAATATGCCCCAAAATATCCCACCTTGCCTTCATCTTTTGTTCTTGAAGGGCTCAGATCACCAATAGATTTTGGCTATATCTACCAATCTCATGGGGATGAGCTGGGTACCCTGGGGAGTCTCAGAAATAACATTAAGTACCTATGTTTAGGCAAAAAGATCACACAGTCTGTGGGACTCCCTGTGCTGAAGCAGCTAGTGCTCCAACAGCAGCTGGCACTAGGGATTCACCAGGTTTTTCTGACCCCAGAAAGAGGCCTGATTAGAAATATCACCTGCGTGTCTCCAGGATTAGAGTTTCTCCACTGCTAAAGGGATGCAAAACACGCACCATGATTGTTCATGCTCCTAACAGAGCCTAACAGCCCCTATAGCTGTCTCCTCCCTGGAGATTTCTCCCTTCCACAGTGGGACAGAAGCTTTTTTTTTTTTTTCTTTTTTTTCATCATGACTTTCATTCCCATGTTCCTCCTCTATTTCGTAGTCTCCAGAAGGAAATCCGAGAGGATATAGACCTCGAATTCAGGGCCTGGTGACAGAGAAAATCCAGCTGAAAATAGAGCAGCAATTTTCAATTTGTTTTAGAGGTTCCACAGTTTTACTCTCAGCCAAATAGTTGAACAGAAATAGGCTCCTAGAAATTAGTTTATTTTTTAATAGGCTACCATTCAAATTCTAATGGGAAAACAGGACCTGAGTGTTTGTGACAAGGCTTGTGCAATCCCCCTCCATATGTGTGTCTATTTACATGCCCTTTCCTAACTCTTAATAATTTTCTAATTAAATCTGACCAGTTCATGCCACGTCTGATGCAGAGGTAATGGCATCAGTGAGGCCGTTTTCTGGTCAGTTCAGGGATGATTGTTAAATAAAGGGGACAAGTCTACCAGCGTTTCATGAAGGAAGGTATGCAAGATGAGTGTGCCAGTAAGAAGCCATCTAAGAATCCACAAGGGAGCAAAAAGCAGGAGGCAGCCACTGCACAGGGGGAATGGTCTGACTTACAGACCCTGCTTGAGGGGCTCTATTTCCTGCCAAATGCCACATAAACCTTTTTTTTTTTTTTTTTTTTCAGAATAATCTGTTTTCTATTTGCTGTTTTGTGCTGATCGAGTTGGCCAGAGGGACAAACTCAGAGAAGCCAAATGCCTGCCCATGCCATTCCCATGCCACTCAGCCCAAATATCTCTGTTAGGAGAAATCCTCTGGAAATCAAGGAGTATTATCAATAACAGAGATCCAAAGTCAGGCCTCTAAGGCCAGTTAGCTTCAATCATAGTGATTGATGCTGTCAGGGGAGAGGGCAATGGAGCACTCACTAATGGCTTGAGGGGCTGGGACCAGTCAGCCCATCACAAGGAGGGTGGTTGTTCCCCACCATTAACACCAGCTGGAGCAATGCTAGGAGCCTCTCATTGACTTTTAGCTTAGTAATCCTGGTGTCCTTTACATGTCAATTAACCACCACTAATAGGTGGCTAATTGGGCAAGATAGCCTTTCAAATGAGATGTAAGATGCAATACTGACCTGTGCTGTGGGTATTAAGGGCTCTTGCATGTTGCACAAGAGCAGAGGGCTTGGAAGAGAGTTTTCTCTAGACTTCTTCCAGTGTCCTCCATTACATCACACCCATGGCTGGGCTGGATTATTTTTTGCTGTAGATATACTTTTGTTCCAGCTTTTATCTTCTGCTTTTATCTGTCTGGAGGTGCACAGAGTAATTTTATTATAATTATGTTAAAAGGGCATGGCAGAAGTATCTCACAGAATCACATCATGGTGTTTGACGCAAGTGCTGCCATTTGATTTAGGGCAGAGCAGGAAATACACGACAGCTCTTTCTGTGAACTACAGAGTGGGTAAAACCAGCCTTTACACAGAACAGCATATCCTAATTGAAGGTCCTGAGACCTGACTAAGTCCAGCTGTCTAACCTGGGCTGAACTTTACCCTGAGATTAACTTGTGGTTGCATCTACACTGTCAGTTGGTTCAGTCCATGTTTCATTCCTGGCTTTCACATCATCCATTGCATATACAGTATTTTGCATTAGCTTGTTCCTTAGGGAAGATCTACATCATACCTTCCTTCCCTCTGCTTTCAGATCAAAGAACACTTTTCTTTGGTGCTTCTGTAAGGCAGAGAGTAATGCCCAATGATAACGAAGCATGTGTGCCCATTAATGCCACCACTCCAACCACAGAGCCATCCTCATTGCTTCAGGTGCTCTGAATGGAAAAAATACAGATGAAATGGTGGCTTGCCATGTCCACATTAACAAGCAGTATTGGGCAAGAGGAGGGATCTGGAGCGCACAATGTCCTCAAGAATGGAGGTGTGCTGCCACTTTCCACCTCTCCCAAAACACCCAAAATTTCAACCAGCTCACTCCACACTCTGTTTAATCTAAATTAATAGATTTGTCATCAGCAATTACACCAATAATAAGGTTTTCATAACAGCTGACGAAAATATTTGCTTTGACCAATATCAACCATATTTTCTGCATGTTTCCAAAAAAAGCCTCAGAAACTTGACCAGTCCAACTAATTCTTGTGACCAGAGCTTCTAAGGCTCCACTCCCATGGCCAGATAGAACATAGACTTTTCTCTTGTAAACCATGATGAACAAAACTTTCCTCTCTAGAAGCAGGTAAATTTCAAAGGCAGGGTCTACATGACGGGGAATCCCTGATAGAAATACAGACACCTTAGCTGGATTTCTGTAGTTATGAGATGCAACTCTGATATTATCGTTAGAAAGAGGCAGTGCACAGTATCATCCAGCTGGATCAAGAACACAGATATACTTGCAAAACCTCTAGACATTGCATCTACCACAGTACAGCTTGGGAACCTGCCATGGCAACATGTAGTATTTTTTCCCAGTGTAATAAGATAGCAGCAAAGAAAGGCTACAGATCAAGGCTTATGATTGCATGGCATCTGATTCTGTTCACATAACAATTACAGCAAGCCAGAGTCCTGCATCTTCTGCCTCAGTGCCTCCCTATTCGCTGATAGCAGACCGGAGGCAGAAAGAAACGCAGATCAGGACAAGTGATACCAACATTCAAGTGCTCAACTGATAAGTAAATCATTCCAGATGTTACCATAGGAAAAAAAGCACCTGCATGTTTAAAAATCATTTTGCCATAATGGGCGTTGTATTGCACTGAGAAAGGGGGGATGGAGAAAGTTAAAACTGCTTGCTAAGTGCTAATTTCCATCCTCCAGCTATCCGAAACTTCACACATGGAGGCTGCAAGTTTGGTCTCAAATGCACAGGAATTTCTGCTAACTTCTGCTCTGCGGCAGTGCAGAGAGATTCTTTTGTCATGATCAAAGGTAGAGGGTGCAACAAGAGGAGCCCAGAGACCAGTATTTTCATCCTGTCTCTGGCAGGGCCTTGCTGCAATGACTTAAGCAAAGCACATGATCTCATGGTGCCTCAGTTTCCTTTCTGCAGAAAAGAAATGAGAGATGAGGTTTGTATTTTTAGAAATATGGTGATGTCTTGGCAAGGAACCGCAGGTAACAGGTTCCTTTCTCTTACAGCTTTCAGCTCAACAGCCTAAACATACAAAGTGCAGCTCCAGATATGGTCCAGAAAGACCAGATAAAGAAACGCATATTGGAAAAGAAAAGGTAGTTACCATGAGTAGAGTACAGTCTCCACTGCAGCTGATGGAATATCAGCTTGAGAGGGTTAGATGGCAAAGCTGAAATTATGGGTGTTAGTCCCTGGAGTCTCAACAGGCAGGACTCTATGGAAGGAAGTTGAAATCAGTGTGATGGTGTCTCCCTCTAGAGACTGACTCCATCACCTCCAGTAGCTGGGATTTTTGTTCTCCTAGTGACCTCACAAGTTCAAAGACTGGACTTGCATCCAGCAGACTGGAGGTCATGTCCCTGCAAACACCCTCCTGCAAGCTACACTCCTCCCCTGAGCTGCGAGTAAAAGACACGGCTGGAGGCATAACACAAATGTAGAAGTAGCATGTGCATCCCACTGGCAGACAGAACACCAGCAATTTGGAGCTTCCCAGAGGAAGCAGGGAGCAATCATTATCAGGAGAGAAAGCAGGACCCTGAAATGCATGGTTAGTTCAGTTTAGGCTAGCCTTGATATACTACTTTCACCAAGAAACAGAGAAATATATATCTATATTTAAAGTTAACATGTATCTGCAATTGAGTCTTGCTAACAGGACTATATTTCCCTCTTTTTATGATTTTTCTGAACACTTTGTGAGAAGCTACCCACATCTGAGGGAAGCACAGAGCAGAAAATGGGGGCAGGCTATACGGACAAAGGTTCACTGAGGGAAAATTGGGGTTCCAGAGGAGACCAAGGTCAAGAGTGCAAAGTATTAAGGGATTTAATGCCAGCAGACTGCCCTGAAACACCATAGATAAGACTGGCATAAGATATTAATCCTGCTGGAAATCCATGCTTTTCTGGGAAGACATCTATGGGTGCATTTCAAATGAGCAGGATCTTAAAAGAGATTCTCATGTCCCTAGTGGGTCAGGAGAGACCCAAAAGGTGAGTTCTAACCCACAGTTTAAGACGTTTACATTAGGTCTTGATATCCACAGGTGCTAGAGGATGATTCATCTGCTGAAACGCATTCATGGTGCCATCTGAGATGTTATGGGATATTTGAAATAGAGCTGGCAAGTATGTCAATGCCTTCTAGACCAGCATTTAGAGATCCATTGAGGGTCTTAGGGAAGCACTAAGTTGTTGGACACTTATGCTTAGTCAACTGAATTGTATCTAAGATATGTGAATCTGGAGCTGAATCTATCCAGGACCCCCTTGTGGTTGTGACAGGTCTGGGTTCAAACCAGGGGCCTGGTGGTGCATCTCCTCCTGCTCCAGGGTTGCTGACTGGCCCTTTCCCCTGAGTGTGCGCTTGCTTCCATGCAAGCTTGCACTAAAGGCTTCTCTGCCAGGCAAGAGGAGATGATAACTGGAGATAGGGGCGCTTGTTCTGATTCTGTGAAAAAAACACATTCGAGTCATTCTTGATTCAGGATAGTCTTGGCTGCAGCTCTCTCACATCCCACATAAATTCTCTGATGGCCAGGGTAGAAAGCATTTCTTTTCTCCTACACAAAATCTCTGGGGAGCATTGCTTTTGTCCTGATATAAAAGAAAATAGATTTTGATGTTTATGTTTCATTTCTAGGATAACAGAATTCTTGCTTCCTGTACTGCTTGATGTTCAAGATCATTCCTAGTATCTGTGTTTGAAGCAACAGAATTAATCCTTCCTGGGCTAGGAGAACTAAAGGAGGAGAGCAAACTATGCCAGAGCACTGGGAAACTGTGGGAAAAAAAAAATGGAAGACTTCCTCCCTATCAAAAGTGGTAAGACCCCAGGCTGGAGAGGTATGATTTGGGAGAAGATCCCTCTGAGATCCCCTGGACTGCACACTAGTTTAATCAGTGCTCATCTCCTGCTACCATGTCCCAGCAGCAGAGTAACACTGACCTCCGCCTGTGTTGTCCAATGCACCTCTGTAAACGAACACAGGGACTTTAAATCAGGTCCTTTACCTACTGCTTCTCCCCCTCTGCTGGGGCTAGTGGCAGTGGATACTTGTAGCTACAGAAAGTCTCTACCATTGACTCCCGGAAAGATCTTAGGTCAGTTGTTTCCCCTTTCCCAGACCTTGTCTGAACTGCCTGCAAAGCGCCCTTGCTGTTAAGGGCTGGCCATGCTGTTCTGCACTTTGAGATAAGAGACACTGCCAGCATTCAAAGCAACATTCCCAGCATGATCCAGAGAGCAGGAGAGACCGCGAGGGCAGCGTAGGTCAGAAAGGGCACGCTACCTTGCACCTTGGGGACCTCTAGAGCATCACTAGTAGAAGAATGGGGCCAGTAGCAGCTGCAGAAGATATCAGAGGGAGGTTTTACAAGGAGGCGTTCCTCCTTTAAACGCTGCTGAAGCTTGTCCCAAAATAAGGATTAAAATAATAATAATAATAATTAAAATGAAGAAAGGGCTGGAGGTGAAAGAAACTCAGCAAAAAGGAGGAAAAAGAAGATACTATAAAGAAACAGACACCGTGGCATTAGCCAGTTACTGCTGTCTGAGCCAACATTAGTGCTTTGGGGTGCTTGGAATATCTACCTCACACAAGCTACACACCGACACACACATGTATAAACACACATCCCTATAAGCAGCGATAGTATTTTGTAATTAAAGGTGCCCCACAGCAAGTCTGTGCTCAACAGAATAAGACTATAATCTTTACAAATCCCTTTGCTTCCTTGAAAAGATGCAGCTAAGTCAAAGACAGAGGCGCAGGAAAAAAATAATAGCACCAAAGGCACTCAGGATGCAATAAAATAGAGGATTAGATCTACATTACTTTCATTACATTATATTGTATTTTTATTATTAGGTCCACAGTTATCATTTAATCTTATAGCTGCTGTGTCTGATAGAGTGGAACAAAAACAAATGGAATTCATCCCCACACATACACACCAAGGAATTGGAGATTAAGGAAAGATTAACATCACGTGTAAATGAATGAAAAATGTAAATTACAAAAAAAAAAAAAAAGGAAAAAAAAAGGAAAGAAAAATAGGTGTGCTGGGGAGCATGGGGGAAAGCCACTCCGGTGTGAGGATAACTCTGCGTTATCTCTGCTGGCCATGGTTTGACAGGAAGGGAGGACCATATCCCAGACCTCATCCTTGCCTTCCCCTGACTATTTGGGACGATGCTCTGAGATGCTGGTATGAATATTGCTTGCTCCAAGGCTCCTTGCAAAGGTCACAGCCTGCTGCTCAGAGCAGCATCCCAGGCAGTGCAAAGCAGGAGTCAAAACGCCATCGGGGCAACCTGGTGGTAAAGGAAACTGTGGTTCAAACTTCTCCCTTGTCCAACCTGCAGCAGGATGTATCATCCCCCTTCTTAGCTAGAGAGGCTTAATTTTTTATTCTTTTTCCTACTTTATGCCTGTCTCCATGTATCAAAGATGCAGTGGTCAGTGAGACCTCAGTGGTAGCCAGAACCTCTCCTCCTTTACCCTGCTCTGCAGGAAACCAGCACTTGTAAACCAGCCAAATTCATGCCCTTGCAGGATTAATTTCTGGAGAAGAGAAATGGCTGACAGCAGTCTGGTATTTCTTGGCTGCAATCCTATTTACCGAGAGCGTTCACAAAGGATTTACAAATCTAAAGGGGGATTTATAGAGAATATAGGCACCTAACTCTAAAACAGCGATCCTGAAAATCCCCACTCAGCCACCACCTAATCCCAGAGGCTCCTGTGCTGTACTCCTACCCATTTATTTCCCCCTTAAGCTCTGCCTATGGACATGTACAGAAAGTCTTCGCTCATGGCAAAGGTGAGCAGCTACCGCCCAGCCATCCCCATGCTACTTAAGTTTCCCACCTTGAGTTTTCCTCCATCTGTCAGCAGTCCTGAGAGACACTGAGACACTTGGCACTCACAGGGCTGGCTGCTGCTTTCTCTCTTTCACCACCACCACCACCAACTAAAATTAAAAAAAAAAAAAAAAAAAAAATGTTGCTTCTCTCCACCTAGTTATGCAGAAGCTCAGGGCATTCAGGAGACCAAAGTCCACTGCTTATCTGCACCTGAGAGTAATCACGCTTTTGTCTGCTGGCAGACAACGAGAAAGAATAAATGAAGAGGGTCTGCTGGGCTGAAGCTTTTTCTGCACTACAGGAGTGAGAATCAGCCTTGTCCATCACTCTGGGTACCCTCAAGCTGGAGGGTTAAGGTGCTATTTTAGGACATGGCAGAGGTGGATATGAATCTCTTCAGGGAAAAGTAGAACATGATGCTTGGTTTGTGCATCACAGGAAAATTATCCAAACCCTAAAGGAGAGAGAGCAAAGTCCTTCTGAAGCCTGAAAAATATGATTTTTGCTATCAATAGCAGAAGTAGCACTGACCTAACACCCCAAGGTCTTTGGCTGCTCTGGGCTGGCTGTGATCAGAGATGGTTGTCATCGTGGTCATCAATGTCTGGGTCCTCAGAGGGACCCATGACTAGAGAAGAGGAAACCTCTCCATGGACATCACCCTCCTCCTGGTGAGAACCTCAGCGTGGTGATGTTTCATCCCTACCTTCCCCAGGATTCTGTTAAGGTATTTTCAAGCTCTGAGCCCTGGGACATGGAGGGATGTCAGCAGCATCAGCATCATTCCAAAGAAAAAGTGAGGTACTGGGAATACTGTGTTATTATCAAAGCTTTTTTGTACAAATTAGATAATATGGATGATTAAAGTGTTAACATTTTAATTATGTTAGAAACCAATTCTAATTTCTAACTCTTTATATATGTTTTGCTCCATAACAAGGTTTTTATTGTAACAATGCTTCCGCTGAAGTTGTGACCTCTGTCTAGATATTTCAGTTGGGGGGGAAGATCTGGACCACAGTCACCAAGGGATGGATGAAGGTTTTAGGCAGACCTTGACCTTGTCTTCAGATGACTTTACAGTCTTGGAGAAAAAAACAGAAAAAAGCAGGCATTTCCAGAGCGCGTTTTATCTAACCCTAAGGTTGCTGTCTAAATTAGATGTGATTCAACATTCCCTCAAAGTGTTGCTTTCAGTCCTTGGGCTATAGAAGGGCCAGGAAGGTCAGGCTCAGATATGGACTGATGATGCAAACACCTGAATTTAAGTGTTTCATCTCGCTGCTGGATTCCACTGCCAACAAGATCTGGCAAGGGCCAGGATGTTTGGCCCTAGACACCATGGTGACACCATCATAGGCAAACACAGCAATAATTTCACTTTATGAGATGATTCCACAACTTAGACTTTCTACAAGTTTGATGGCTAGTGACCTCTGTCCCCCTCTTCACCGCCAGGTGAAGTTCCCTTTTCTTTCACGTGCTTTCTGCTAGTTTTACGCTGCTCTTCTCTCTTTGTGTCACACAGACCTTCTGAAGATAGAGCTTCTATCAGCTTCCATCATTTGTTCAAAATTTGGTATAATCTGACCATCCAGGGCAAAGTTAATGGAGAAAGACACTTCCAGATTTGTGCCACTTTAAAGAAGGGGGAGTAAACTACCATGTGCATCTTCCATAACTTTAAAAGGAGATGAGACAACTTGACATTTAATTCCTAGATGGCTAGATTAAGGTGACCGACTGTGTTTTGTATCTGGGCCTCAGTTCACATAGCCTACCTGCTGACGAGGTTGTTGCTTTGAGAGTCTGCTGCTCCCAGCTATTACACTATAAAAAGGTTTAATTGTTCTTCCTACTTTGTTTGAAATTAGGGTGAGGATCATTGTGTGTACATGTCTACAAATGTCTGTGTCTTGCAAACCTGCTTGCTGTCAGCCACTGGTTCTTGCAGTGACATTGATGTAGTTGACTCCAGCTGTTTCTGCCTAGAAGCACAACCAGACTGAGTTTTTTTAATTTTTTATTGAGGTTTCTCTGCATGTTGTTTCTCCATGGTCAAGGGATCACCCTTCTCACCTAAAATTGCCTTTCAGCACGTTGATATCCAGTCTTCCCATAGCAATACCCTCACTGCATGCTCCTGCTTTCTCTCTAATTAATGCATCTGAACTACGTCTGGAGTCACCTTGACAGCAAGATCCTGATTTATCTTGAACTGACACCTTTTCTTTTCCCATTCCATTAGCTGTGTAATGCTTTATATTATCCATACACATGTGGCAACTCTCCTGTGCATGGCATTACAATCAGCAAGAATCAGGGCAAAGAAAACAAATTTGAAAAGAAACAGTAAGTGAACTCTATTCTGTTCATGTGGCTGAATTATCCCTTGATGGTGGGTGATAGGTTTATCACAGGGAATGGGGAGGATGTCTGGGGATCCTGAGAGATACTTTGGCTGAATGTTCATACCTGGAATGCAGTCAATTCCCTCATTGAGATCTATCATTTTTCTATTAAAAAATAAAAATAAAAAAAGAACAAAACCACCACCAATAACAAAAAAAGAACCCTCAGACACCCACTGAGGAAGCCAAAAAATTGACCCAATCTATACAGCCAGGAATACTTCACAAATAGGAAAGAATTTTAAGTGGCCAGAAAGGGAGATGATGACAACTGGAAAATCAGGCATGTCCCCTATGTTGTGCTGTGACTAGTTATTATCTGCATTCCAGTAGGTCCCAAGGTTGTGTGGAGGACCAGAGGACCATGGGGCTTTCTGAAGCCCACACAGACCCTGAGGCGTATTCACTAACAGGGCAAATACATTCATCTAATTCTTGATGCAGCTGTCAGGGAACTAAAAGCATGAGGGAAGGACAACGTTCAGCCTGGCAAGGTGAAATAGATTCTCTGATTCCTCAGCAGGCTGAAAAATAGAAAACTTTGGAGCAATCGGTCACTATATGAGGTAAACTGTGTGAAGTTTTAGTTCACTTGAAGTCACCTAAAAGAGCTCTAAGAGCTTGTTTGGAAACCCCATTGAAATCAGCAAGAGCCTTTTCACTGTTTTCTTTCCCCAAAAGGATATTTCTGTAAAAGAAACAAGCATAAATTTCAACTACAGAGAGTTGCAAATCATAGGGCATCAAAGTTTGAAAACCCTCTGAAAATAGCTCCCTCCAGCAGTAGCCTCTCTTGTAGCTTTTATACTAAAGGAGGCATGTGAGTTACCTGCACTTCTGTTTGCAAACACATTTTGGTACACGACATCACAGAGTCAAGCAGGAATATACAAATCTTAAGCCCTGAACTGCTCTGATTAGCATTGCTGACTGACGAATGCAGAAGTCAGAAGAGCAAGAGGACATCCTGGTTCTTCCCAGGAGTGGGAGGCTGCCTTGAGATGCTGATGGTGCAGGTAGCTAAGGCAGTTGTGCTGCCACCCAGATGAGTTGCAGTCCGAACCTCTTCCTGCAAGTGACTGTCACCCATCTGACCCTGTGTTGTGCTGATTCACCTACTAAAGCTGAAGGGAGGTATTCACAGATGTGTTAAGGATTTTTGCCATTATAGTGAGCCAAAGGAGCATGGCAACACTGAGATGGAAGAGTCAGCACCAGGGCCAGGTGTGCAAAAGAAAGTTCACTGAGATTGTGGCTCTTTTGGTGACTGAAGCTGTAAACTTAAAGTCTCTCTCATCCGTCCGCTCCCCTCAGCACATCACCTTTTTGAGATGCTGCCTTGTAAGCTTGAATAATTGTAGCATGGAAAATATGTTTTTTGCCATCAGTAGAAGAAGACTAATTTGGACAATTAAACTGTTAAAACTGTTAAAACATTAACTCACTGAGAATAAATTCTTAGCTGCATATGTGTAGTGTCTTCCCTTGGGCCTATAACAAGATTTTGACCTGATTTGCTATCTAAGACCTTTTATAATCATTGTGGAGAAATGTGTCCTACTGGTGTGCAACTCATCCCATGACTGGGGAGGAGGAAACCGCACCAGGGACACCACTCTTCTCCTGGAGGGTGATGACAAGTTATTACCTTGTTGCTGATTCTGTTTAAGGTCATTGAAGCCATTAACCCTGGGATGCAGGGAGATACTCATAGTGGCAGGGTGAGCATCGCTTCAGAGAGAAGGGATGGATACTTGCAAGTTCATTTGTATAACAATTCAAGGGGTTGTATAACTATTCAAGAGGTATTATTATTAGTAATATTTTACTGTTGTTAATATTGCCTTTTCTGTATCAGACTGGACTGTGTTAGCTATTTTACTTTGTGATACAGGTACATTGGCCAGCAATAAGTTATTTCACCCATAATGCTCCTATCAAGGTTCCAAGTGTGACACGAGGATCATTTCAAACGAGTTGTGAAGGAGCAGGGTGGCAAGTGAATTAAAAAAAGAACAGGAACCAAAATATCATTCAGTCCTGAAGTAGAAATGACAGCATGAGGAAAAGACACACAGGGTCATAAGACAGATATGGCAGGGAGCCTGTTGGCCATATAAGATCTTCACCATCTGGGAATGTGCAACCAATAGGAAGAGTTTGAAGTGCTAATGCACGGTCAAGCCTACTGCAGGCTGCATCTGCATTAGTAAATCCAGCTGGTTGGGCAGTGGCCCAAATGCTGTTCATAGGTGTCCCCCCCTAACACCTTTCCAGGCTCTGTTCTGTCCCCAGGAGATGGCATGGATATGGCAAGTCTGTTTGGGAGTAGAAGAGAGTCTAGCTGTAAGGACATGACCTGTGTTGTGCCAGTTAGCTCAGGACTGGAGAAAAAAAATTGATTTTGCTTAATTCACTAAAATAGATAGAGCCACTGGGGTGGGCATGGGAAATGGGTTGAGGAACCAAAGGGCAATTCCTTCTGGTCAGGCACCTGGAGGACAGGCCCAAAAACGATGTGGGGGTTTTGAAAGGCTTGTTGGAAAAGTGATGGAACAGGACATGAGGTATCTGATGGTTGAAATGTTTGGGCATCTTTTATTTCAGAAGGAAGAGAAAAGATATATGAAAGGAATTTGCTGAAAATTTAAAGCCAAAAGGTAGCTCATTGTAAGCAATCTCAGTGATGATAACTGTCATTTTTTTTTTTTAAAAAAAGGGAAGGAGTAAGAGCAGTGAAATGAAAATAGACTTGGCAAAGTAGACAATAAATGCAAAATAATACTGTTTCCCTGGTAGATAGCTCAAAGGCAACAAAATAAATGCTGGCTGTTATGGAGAGAGACTATCAAATACATATCAGCAAACCTCGGTGCCAAAGGATAAAAAAAAAAAAAAAAAAAAACACAAGGGGAGATACCAGGACACTTTAAGAGCCTGGAAGAAAAACTAAATAATGGATAATTACACATAAAGGGGAAAGAAGCCTGCATGTTTAATAACTAACATAAACAAAGAAACAAAAAAAGGTACAGAATGGATAACAATTAGTAGGAAATAAACACAAAGAAAATCAAAAAGAAAAACACTCAAAAAAACAGGAAGACGAGGGGAAGAACGGGCCCATTTTTTCATGAGAAGGAAAACATACAGCCAGTGACAAAGACAGGGCCAAAGGGGAGACCATATTCCAGAAAGATGGAAGGAAATTTCAGTCTTCTTGGGGGAAAAAAAAAATTGTTAACTGTGATCAGATTGCTAACACAATTAACTATATTAAATTATATGGAAGGCAGAGTCATGAGATAGAACTCCAGATTAAGGCATGTTGAGGTAACATGGATGTATCTGACCCATCAGGACTTGGCAGAATCAACTTAGATGCTTCAGGAAGTGGCTCAGAGCAACTAAGTCATTTTATTCAATAATTCATGCATGGCAGTTGAGGTTCAAGAGGACAGAAGGGCAGTGAGCATGAAATCTGTTTTAGGAAGAAGGAAGAAATACAGTTCAGAAAACAAAAGACCTGTCATATTAATTTCAATTTTGAGAAAGAACTGGGAACAGCTTACTAAATATTTTTTAATAGATTACACAGAAGGCATCCCTTTACACATCTATATGATTTTTACTGTGATATGAACCATGTTTGCCAGGCAACCAACATGAATTTACTGTAAAGGTATCGCTTCAAATCAATGTATCTTCCTAATTCATGGATAGGTCCCTACTAGACCAGGTAAAAGAGAGGTTGTGGTAGACAAGACTACAAGTCACCTCTTATAGGATTTTCTTGTACTAGATGAGGTCTGGACATATCATGGTACAACAGGGGAATGATATGAGTCAAAAAACAGGCCCAATGAGTAAACATCTGTGGTTTGTTGTATACCAGAAAATAAACCAAGACGGAGTGAGATCTTACCAGGTCCTGTGTGGGACTCATCTCTCTCAGATATTTCCTGATGACTTCAAAAAAGATGCCAAAACATCAGATAATTTTCAGAGCAGAGCAACAAATGTTGCACAAGTCAAAAAACATGTCAGGAGGAAAGAAAGAAAGAACTAAGTTTGCTTAGTCTAGAAAAAAAGCTAGAAGTCCAACAGAATTCCTCTAATTTGTAAAGGACAGTTGGAAAGCGAGTGAAGATTGACTGCTGTCACTCTTTGTCAGGGAAGGAAAAAATGTGTCAATTTAATTTGCGGCAATGAATAATTATTTTGAATATTCAGGAAATCTTCCTTATTATGAGGATGGATAGTAAAGCTCTTGAATGAACCACCTAGGGAATTTGGAAAGCATCCTTGGAGAGTCCCTGCAAAATTTGAGAAGTCTGAGTTTTGGGCTATCACCAATCAGAAATACGCATAAATCTTACAGATACTGGTGCAGTATAAACGTCTATAACTCCTGGTGCAAACATGGGCAGAGAAGGAGACCAGAACAGTGAAGAAGAAAAGACAGAGAAATTACAGTCAAGGCAAGACCATAACATAAAAAGGAAAAGAGAAAGAAAAAATAAAAAAAAAAAGAAGCAGCAAGAGGCCTGAGGATAACCGCTGTTGAGTATTATTCGGATGCAATACTAAAACAATGACCTTTGAGTATGGACCATGTAAAGCTTCAAACTTCTAGATGCTCTTCTGAACTGATTCCCCACAGTTGTATAAATACTCTGAGTCTGCAAGCAAAAGGTCCTGATATGTGACAAAAAGTCCACTGATGTTCCCCAATCTGCTTCAAAGCACTATGATAAAAAAAGCAATATGTCCAACTTGATGTCTTTTGCTTTAAGATGACAGAGGGCATCTGCTGAGGTATCAGTGAACTGAACCCATGCAGTGAACTGTTCACCTACAGCTATGTCTATCGGCACTGCAAAGCCAAGCAGATGTTTCTGGTAGTATCTGTGTACAAAACGGGGCAAGGTCTGGAGGAAAAAAATTCATCATCACACAGGCATCCCAACACAGAGCCAAACGTGCCCCATCTTCCACTACAATCAAGGACTCAGGGCTAGTCTCCATTAATGATGGGGATACTAGAGAAAACACTTAGGACAGATATGAAACCTCCATCAGTGGTTCAGGTGACTTCAGAATGCTTGTCCTCATCCTGAAAAGGCCTTGGAGGTGGGTGCTACATGGAAATCTGCTTTATTTTCATGGCAAAAAGTTCCAAGAGGGGTAACAGCTGTTTTATGATGTGACTACATGCAGAATTTGAGGACTGGCCTTGGGACCAAGGAAGTCCCAAAGAATTTGGGACCAAGGAGGTCTTTTCTGGTCCTATTTACCTCTATCTCTCTCTCTGTCATGACTCCAAAGCAGAGGATCATGAATTTGCCAGGCAGTACTTTCAAACATGTATGGACACAGAACAACTTTCATTGTGACCCTAGAAGAAAACAAAAAATAAATCAGTGCTCTTAAGTGACCTGTCAAGCTGGCGCTAGTTACCAGACATTTCCCCTTAAATATTTCCAGGACAATTTTATTAAACAGAAAGAACCCCAAACTTGTCTCTGATAACCTGCCTGACATACCCCTGATTAAGGGATGAAAGCAAGCAATTTTGGGAATGAAAATCTACTCACTTCATTGATGCAACAGGGGTCAACAAAGAAAGAATTCCACTTGACAACCAGCCCTGTCAACCCATGCAGCAGGGCAAGGCAGGAACCCTTTCCAGGAAAGCAGATACACCTGTAAACCTATCACCACAAGAGCCGATGGGATTCCTGGCATCTAGAGCAGGCCAGGTAGACACAGTTGTGCGTTACCTAAGTGCCAGAAGCACACAACCATGTCACTCTAGGGTGATTCAACAAATAAGTCACATCTACAATAAGCAAAATGAGCATCAGAACAAACCTTGAGCAGCACTTGTATAGTTGTACTGTCACATCTGGTGAGGGTAGGAGTGATCTCCCTTGGCTTGAGATGTCCCCAGTAAAGCTAACCTCCCTTGCTTAGTCATCAGAGAGATAATCCTTTTCCTGTTATCTCGAAACAGACACTTGCCTAGAAGAACGAGGATTTATAGTAGTCTCCACTGTCTATGAATGGATCCAAGGACAACCATCTCAGCTACCTCTGCCTTCACTTAATCATTTGAATCCTGTCTGGAGTGACAGTACAGTTCTTCTACTTTCACAGTTTAAAAGGTCTAAGAGAGTACTAGCAAAAGTTGTTAGTATTTGCTGATAACCCAGACACGTATTATTTTCTCCAAATGTTAATACAGTTTGCTTATTTTCCCTTATACAGGACTCGTTTTAATCTTTATTTTGACCTTAAAAGACCTGCCAGTGTTAGTCCATGAAATCAGCTTAACAAATTTCCTCTCCTTTCACTTCTGGTTTATGAAAATAATTTCCCCATTGGTTCCACTTTCCTCCTTCATCTCTGCAATTTCACATTTGTTGTTGTTGTTCTTGGTTATTTCTGTCTCCCACCCTGGTCTCTAGCAGTTCCGGTTCCCTGCAGAGAAATTAAAGATTGCGGTAATAATTAGTTTGTAGTGTTATCTGCTTCTGTCCCTCTAATAGCTATCAGAATAAAGCTGTCACCCAGCACTGACCGTCTCATAAAATAAAAATAACCTTCCCCAGAGCTGGCAGTGATTTTTCTTGCTTTGTTTCCTTAATTGTGTTTGGTAATCAGAAAACACAATTAATTTTCTTGTTTCCATTTCTGCAGCTTCATTTTTTTTTTCCTCCAAGATGAATTTAAGATTGGGGATCCCACTCCTATATGTTTATCTCCTATCACTTTCCTGCTGACGAAACATGTATCAATCTTGAGGGAAGGAACTGCAAAATTTTGATCAAGCTTATTTGTTTGCCTTGTTTTTTACAGATTATTATAGATTCATTCTGAACAAGATTTTAAGCTATTTTGGAAGATAGTGTAGGATTGCACTGTTTCTATAAAATAACCCGAGTCAATACAAGAGACACGAGGTGCTTGGAGTCTGTTTCTGCTCTATCACTCACTTCCCTTCATGTCATCTAGCAAATGACATAAATGCTTGATGCCTCGGTTTCCCTAGATGCACAACTGCCACTATCTGGTTGCATGACGCTGTCTCTTGAGTTCTTCAAAGCAGACTCCTGCTATGACCACTTCTGACTGTTGATCAGGATATTCAAGTACACGCTGACTTCAGTGGGAAGCAATTTGAACAAATCGGGGGTATTTTGAGTGCAAAAATGAGCTCTTGTCAAGTCGGAATGCGCTTCCTGTAGATGCTGTGTCATACAAGCTCTTCTCAGCTTTGTTCCTCTCAGGAAAGGGAAGCCTCATCTGGACTGCACAGAAGGTTGTGGGAGTCTCACATGAAGGAAGGTATCTGGATTTGCAATAACATAAAGACGAATTACTTTTTACCTCTCTCTCTCTCTTTTTTTTTTCTTCCTCACAAGTAAAAGTAATTAACTTACGGAGCAATTAGCTAAGGAGTTTTCCCCTGCTTTATAATCAGGGGACCAATGACTCTTCAGTCTCTTCCCAGAAATATATTTGGCAGCTAAAATCATCACTATTTGAAGATTGTCCCCCACAGATGTGGGGTCAGGCCATAGACACTTCAGAATAAGAGCTGAAATTCCCCCTGTTACGAAACACAGTGCAGAGGGAATAAGCCATAAGACCTGAGTGATACAACCACATCACAGCCACAGGGGTGCAAGCAGTTTTTAGGGATGGTCACAAAGTCCTGGTGAAATAGATGCTAGGAAACACTAGGAAAAGCCTAGTGAAAAAAATAATAATTAAAAAAATGATAATAGTCTGGGACAATTCTTGGAACAATACCACAAGATTTCCCCAGTCCAAAATAGCCAGGCTCCTTAGCTCAACTTGGATGTGAGGAATATTTCAGCAAACCATTTATAATCAATCCTTGCAAGTGAAACATCAGAAGGGATTGTGTCAAATTCAAAGTAGTTGCAATCAACTGATAGAAAAATTATTATTCTATGCCACAATTATTCACTTGGCTGCAGCTACAACCACAGCCAGCTTTAAAAGTCAATATCACTTTGTCCTGGTGCTAGACCTCATAGCAAAGATAAAGGTAGGACAGTAAAGAAAATGGTTGGAAAAAGGAAAAAAAAAAAAAAAGGAAAAAATTCAATAGGGACAGGCAAGATGCAGGCAAGTTGCTGCTTAGGCAAGAGCAACACCCTTCATGCATGGAAGGTGGATTAGCAATGTTTCAGAAAGGTGCTTGAATGTTATTGCAAATCAGAGGATCCATATCTGCAAGACATGGAATGAAATATTTCCTCTCTAGTCAGTGCGAGGAAGCCATCAGCTAGGGCTGTGCTGCTTTGGAAAAATGTAAGGTAATTGGAGAGTCTGGAATAGGGTCACAAGAGTGTGCAAAGGCCTAGAAAGTAGATGCTGCTGGAAAAGTCAGTGCTAATGATGCAATGTGACCATTTTTTCACAAGTAGGACAGGCAGCTGTTCAGAGAGGAAGAGGAAGATGAGGCAACCCAGGAAAACCATCTTCCATGCCATATTTTCCTATGCCCTTTTCCTGCAGGCCAGCTAAATATTGCTTCCCTCTGTCATTCCTCCCAGTTCCTCTTGGAAGTCACTCTAAATCTCCTTCCCTGCTCATTATTTTTGAGCACCACAGTCTCAGGGCAAAGATAACATCCCAGAAATAAGCTTTGGGTTGTAATTACAATATATATTGGTTTATAAATTCAATTGCTTAGCAGGGAAGCCAGCAGTCTAAATTCATGGAAAAAGAAGGAAAGGAATCAGATTAGGAATCAGGCGGAACAAAGGAGGCTTGGGATAGAAACACAAAGAAAAAAGGATGATCAAGACAGCATTAGAAAGATATCAAGCATGGTCATTTTAGTGCTGAAGTCAAATTCAGCCTGGACTATACTTTTCTGATTGTGGAAACTGAATGTTTTTTGAAAGTTGATCCGGTATTGAAGTCAAAATGTTCACAGGATTCAGATATACAATTTCCTACCTCTACCTTTTCAAAAAGACAAAACAAAACAAAAACAAAAATAAGATTCAGATTTGGGGGGTTCCAGAGGTTTTTTACCTCCTCAAGATTTTTTTTCTCCTCCATCTGGAGAATACAGAGTCAATTATTCTCAGCCTAGATTAGTCAATGAAATGGGACGGTCTTATAGGAGAGAAAAACAGATTTTTTTCCTTTTTTTTTTTTTTTTTTTTTTTTTTTTTTTTTTTTTTTTTCTTTTCTTTAAGACATGTGATGAAATCTTGTAAGCTGAATGGACATGCATCTTCTCTCCTTGCTTAAGAAATCTGTAATCTATGAGGACAAGCCAAGATCACTAGATGCCATGGCCGTTGACCAATCTTAGTCTCCCAGTGACTGAGATGGATTCAGAAGGTGGATTTATGCTAATGGCAACATGAACCTGCTTGCAGTCCATGTGTATCTGCAATAGATGAATCTTGGCAACTCTTAGGATGAATTGCATGAGGAAAGTGCTTGTGAGCTGCTTTATCCACTGGAAGATACTATGTAACCTGACAGGAATCATCTGTAAATGGCTAAAACTAGCCAAATTTCCCATTCAGTGTCTAGTTGAAAGAGGAGCTTTGTGCCAGTTCTGTCCGCCCTATCAGTGATCTCATTTAAAAAGAAGTACCATCTACAAGCTTATGCCTTCCATCGTCTTCCTGTGTTGTAGCTTTCACCACTCCCTTTGACCGTCTCAGAACAACCTCTGACAGCTTGGACACTAATCCCCATTTTATTTTGATGCACCTTTGGAAATGAATTCCCATCTATACCTAACAGAGATGTAAAAGTTTGTGCCCATTGCCTCTTGTCTTGTTACTGGGCACACAGAAGAGTCTGAGTTCATCTTCTTTACACCCACCAGCTTTTTATACACATTGATAAGATCCCCCTCAGACTTCTGTTCTCCAGGCAGAAGGATCTCCACTCTCTCAGCTTCTCCTTGTACAAGGCAAATTCCTGTCCCTTAGTCACCTTCCTGGCCTTTTGCTGAACTTGTTCCAGCAGGTCCATGTCTTTCACTGGAACCAGTACTCCAGATATGGTCTCCCCAGGGTTAAGTAGAGGGCAAGGATCACCTCTTGGTGACTGGACCTGCTGACAATGCTCTGCCTGATGCAGCCCAGGACACCATTGACCACTTTTGCTGCCAGGGTACATTGCTGACTCATAGTCAACTTGAGGTTCACCAGTAACCCCATGTCCTTCTCTGCAGAGCTGCTTTGCAGTCAGCCCCCAACCTGTACCGGTTCACAAGGTTATTCCTCCACAAGGAAAAGACTACTCCATTTGCCTTTACCCATATTAACGTATACAGCTGAGCTATTCACTGAGGTGTTTACAAGACCGACTACCATTGGGACCCACTGGAGGGTGAGTTTTGATATCTTCACCTGTGCAAATGCGAAGCTCCAGGATGGAGCTGCCATGGATAACATAGTCTGTGTAGTAAAACAAACCACATATGAACTGCAGCTTGGATATTACTTCCAGGCCCTATTCTGAACCTTTGTGTCATCAGAGGAAAGAGATATAAAATATTTGAGGCTGAGCTACAGAAACCTTTGTTTTCAGCTCTGGAAGAACAGATTTGCAGCCCAAGCGCAAGGCAAGATCTCAGCTCCATACTAATGTGACTAATTTATCTACTGCTACACTGCTGCAAAAGTTGAACTTTTTTGTCAAGTGATGTTGTGAAGATCTAGCTAATATGCTGCAACACAACATGCGCAGAAACATAGAGGTTTCTGATATCTGCAAGCATTTTAGAAGATATTACTGTTGCAATCCCTGATATCTTGCCTTAAATATTGTATTTAAGTCTCTGTGAGGAATGACCTTTTTCAGGGGAGAGTCTGAAGGAGAAGGTATTGAACTGATTTTAAATTTTCTCTTCAGTGTTTACAGTCCAAACATAGCAACAGTATGAGGCACATGAAAATGTCTCTGAATTTTAATCTGCCAAACTCTGGAAAAGCCTCATGCTTATGTTCAAAACATTAATCCTGTGCTAATTTGCATGCGAGTTTCCCTCCTCTCTTCCTGTGCATGAAAAGTCGTGCAGCAGTGACCCAGCCAGCAGCCTGTATTTTGTGCATGCAAAGTCGCGCAGCAGTGACCCAGCCAGCAGCCTTTGCTCTCTGACAGATGGCACTGAAACCTCCCAGTCCCATGGCAGAAACCAGGATCTTCAAGTCAACGTTAGGTCTTTCCTGAGGGATGGGAGAAACATACTTCTCTTCTTGCAATAAACCTGGATCTAAAAACAAAGTGAAACAATTTTTGCTTCTAGTCTGCTTCCTCTCACATCAGCAAACAAATGCATTTTACTCAGATAGTCTGAGCGGAAAACTTTCAAGTTATAGGGATACAAAGTGTTTTCTAACCTTGTGTAGTGGTGGAAATAATATCTTCAATGAGTTTATCCATACCACAGAGTAAAGGAGAAATCATCTATTATAAAAATTCATGAATCTGGAAAAAAAAAAAAAAAAAAAAAGGAGGAGGGGAGGGTGGGGAAATATTCAACTCCCTCAGATGCTTCCAAGCAATCAAAAAGTCCAGGCATGGATGTAACCCCTAAAGCTAGGAGAAGAGTCCTCCACACTAGAGGATTCTGCTTCTTTTCTCTCTACCAGATGAGAGGGTCTTGGGTAACAACACATCTTCAGAAGCAGGAGATTTAGTAGGATGGCCAAATAACAGTTAATGGCTCTTGAGCATCTTATCAAATTTTTGTATTTCCTCAGGCATGTTCCCAATATCCTGATGACTGCATCATATCATGACAGTTGCAGCTGACTATGAGCTCTCTCCATTTGCAGAGAGTCTTGGAAGACATCAAGAGCTGAAGGCTTTGAATGGCAAACCAGAAGGAGGAAGCTTGTGCCATAGTTGCTTCAAGGTATAAAACAGAGCCTCCTCCAGAAACTCTGATCTGGCCCTTTCACCAGTCCTCAGTGATTTAACCAAGCAGATCCACTAAAGACACTTCAATTCTGAGTCTTCTTAATAGCAATTGCCCTAAATTCCAGATACTCATCACAATTCATTTATATCTCATTCAGTTCAACTAATTGCCAAAGACTGAGGAAGAGCTTGAATGTCAACCATATACCAGACCATCATGATGAATACACATGCTCTAATACTGCCTGGAAAGGTCACTGATCATTTGGCCTCACCTCAGTGGTCCTCTGCTTTTTGAGTGCCTCATCTTACCTCACTGGTACAAACGCACAGTAGCAAAATGCTGATGACTTGACTAGACCTCAGCCTCACTCACCCCAGCAGGGAGAAGACTCAAAGCCCCAACAGATTCACATCTCATCTATAGGTTCTCGGACATTTTCTGGTGCTGCTACCCTGTGTCACAATGCTCTCGCAGTGTCTATCAATAAGACAGATGGTTCTTCTTCCAGGTCTATTGTAAACATGTGCCTGAGAGCAGAAAAGCCCAGCCACCAACATTCTCCAGAAGGGGAGACTTCTTAGCCCAGATTCCAGTCATTTCAGGGCATGCCACAGCCAAATCCTGCAACAAGAGAGAAAGACCTGTTCAGAAACTCTGTATATTAATGCTTGAGAGTCCAACACAGGAGTCTCTAATTTGCCCCAAGCCTCAGTGTCCTCATCTTTTAAATAAGGCTGGTATCAATTTTTTTTCCTTCAAACCAAGGTCTGCAGGGTTTAACTCAGCTCTACATCAGCCTCAGAGTTAACAGCCCTTTGCTCCAGCGGTCCTCTCAGTCTTGCCAGTAGCAGGGTAACCAGGGAGCATTTCCTCCTCCTAATCCTCTCTGACTTTTTCCTCCCCTTATCAAAAACAAAACAAAACAAAACAAAACAAAAAAAAAACAAGCAATGTTCTGTTTTGTATGGAAACATCTCCCATAGGACTGAACCACACACATCTTGCAAACCCCAGAGCTCCACAGGATTGTGAGGCAGCATCTGCCTGCAACATAGCCCTTCAGACCATATAGTGCCTTGTGGCTACTCCCTGGCTCCCAGATCACTCTCTTCCATGCTCTGGTTTTGATCTCTTGCAGATCTGCAAAGCCAGGCACAGCAGACAATAGATTATGTCTGTCACATGTCCTCAAAAATCCCAGTTCTCTAACAGCTTCAGGATGTCATCTAAAGTACATACCTTTTCTCCAACACCCACTTAAGCAACTCTCCCCCAAAAAAACAAACGCTGAATCAATGTTAATTAAAAGTAAATTGGGTTTGAAAAAGGGAGACATCTGCATATGATCTTGTTTTATTATTACAATTAGGCAAATGAGGTTTTCAAGCAAACTTGAAATAAATTTGGGAGAATTTATGCCAACATTAGGACACACATAATAAAAGGCCGTTAGCAGGTTTATTGCAAAAAAGCAAATACATTTAGTGTTTTACTGGAAGGAGAATGGGTGAGCGAAGTGCTGCTCTCTTCAGGGGTTTACAATCCTAAAAGACCCTTGACAAAGCTTGTTTTGGTTTGGGAAGATGAGTTCATCTGTTTTGCTATGATCATGGTTCCTCACAAGAGAAGGGTGGTCCATATTTACTCAACCTAAATTTCCAGCCTAAATTTGCTGTTCATTAGAGCCTAGGTGATGGCAAACTCAGCTGTGTGGACAGTCACAGGAAGGTACTGCAGAGGGAGCTATTGATAGCCAGCTTGTAAGGAATGCCAGACATAAAGACTTGCTGGGAAATGAGTCAGGCTAAATGAGGGCTTCAGATGTTTACAGGAAACTAGTCTTATTCTGTGAAATTGTCCCTGAAGGGCTGGAAACTTGCAAACATTGTTAAGATTTTAAAGCAACAGCATCTCCCAGCCAAAACTCATGCACGCACACATGAACATAAATAGAGCACACAAGAAATTTGAAATTAAACCCAGAGACAGACTCCAGATATTTGAAAGTTTTCAGCATAAGTGACTCTAAAATCCTCTTAAATTTTATTAGAAATAAACTTCCTGCAGTAATATTTATACTTTTTTTTTTCTTTTTTCTTTTTTTTTTTTAAGATATGCTGCAGAACACACAGCAGGGACCACCCTGAGCTCCAGGGTGGCATCGAAGACCTTGGAGAACCACTAAGTTGCCAACGACTGTCTGGGGTGGGAAGCCACTTTCGTTGCACAAGCCACTGGAGCCACCAAACAAGCAGGTGTCAGAGGTTAATAGGAGCCAGACACCCTGCCTGTGCCTGCTTCGTGTCAGGGAGGCTGCCTTTACTTTGTCAAAGCCGGGATCTTTACTCATGTTGATATCTGGAATGAGCCTACATGCCAAGGGATTTAGCAAAGGGGGGAAGGACTGGGAACATACTTTTCCTGCCTAATCTGGCAGCGACGGCTGCCCAGTTCTGCATTACCCTGCTCCCCTGATGGGCTGCCCCAGCATCTGTCCAGCTGCTTTCTCTGGATTTCCTCGGTCATCTCCAGAGCTGGCCACGTCTCTGGAAAGCGTCACATTGATGCACAGTAGATATTGATGTCTTGCTGTGTTGACAGTGAGTTGATCTTTCATCTATGTACCCTAGCTTTAAAAAGGGCTTCTAAATAAAGCAACCATTTTTTTTTTTTTTGTGTATCTGTTTATACTATAAAATCTCCAGCCTAGAATCAAACAAATTTTACTTTTATCTTCTATAATACCTAGCATTTTGGGTCTGATATTCTTCTGTGCCATGGTGCCATTGCACAAAATATCTAAGCTATAGTATTACCTTCCATGTGGACACAATGATCTTGAAGGTCTTTTCCAACTGTAATGGTTCTGTGATTCTCTGATTCCTCTTCTATTTCACTGCATGTAGCTAGTCCTCATTCTTCACCATGTCTGATCCTGGGAACCCCCTATTCAGCAGAGCCTCATCTGTGGCTCAGGCAGGAGGTGGTGGAAAGCCTGTATTGTGCAAAAAGATGGATCCGCAAGCGGCTTTTAACAGAAACCAGGCCCACTTTTGTTGCCCGATTTGGATGCCCTTTGACATTAATAAAGTGTAGATCTGGATCTGGGTGGGGGAGCTATATGAGGAAGTTGTTTTTGCTGAGGAACCACCTTAAAAATGTTTAAATATTAAGGAAACAGAGAAAGTAAAAAAAAAAAAAAAGCTATTCATAAACAGAGTTGTCCAGGCTGTCTTCTCCAGAACACTTATATCCATCTGTCCTGTCAGATAAGATTTGCAGGGCAAACAGCCTAAAGAACAAAAGCAGAAAACACAGTCCAGAATGCTCCATCGGTGTTGTCTCATCTCTGTAATCCGAGGTGATCATGTGTATTCTGCTTTTTGTGTTTTCCAGGGTAGGTTTCACCCCAGCTAATGCAGCATACCTGACCATTTCAGATGTAGATCTGAAGTGAATGATACCCTGGATGTGCCTGTTTCCCTCCCCATAAATGGGGTCTAGACTTCAATGTGTGCAGGTAAATGCCTCTTTCGGGGCACATGAATCCAAACAGAAAGGCTGAGTCTTTCTGTTTTTATTTTTTGCCTCTTTTTCTCCGTCAAACCTTACAATACCTTTTCTTCAGCAGAAATAGAAGCTTACCAGGACTGCTTACTAAATATGTGTACAATGCAGGGCAAATAAGGAAAGGGCAGATAGACAGACAGAAAAGGTTTGAGAAGGACATAACTATATTTTTTCATGGGAGATGAGATGAAAATATGTAGGATGGCACAGAAAAATCATGAAAAGAGAAGCGTTTTAAACTTAGCTCAGCTGCAGTTGTGAAAACTTCAGCCATGTTTGCAGCTAAGTAATTGCAAGTTCTGGAGTTATCTATCCATAATTTCAATTAAGATTTATGTTGCATCACATATGTATGTTAGTGCAAGAGATTTATATTCTGCAAATAAGACATGATGCATATCATTAAGAATTTTCCTACAATGTGAAGAGAACAGAACCAGCATATCAGACAAGCACTGCTGTTAAACAATGCCTGTCCTAGCCAGAAGCCTGAAAAAAAAAGGGCCAATATCATTGTATGGCCATGGGAATGGAATGATAGGAAGGGATAATGCTTATTTGTGCTGCCTACCTAACCACTCACATGTTTTTGCTGACCGTGTTGAGAGAGAGTGCCTAGAAGAACAAGGTCCAAAGCTTATAAGTCCAAAGCTGTTACATTCAGCCAGCATGAAAATAGTGTTGTTTATAATAGTAAATAGGGCCAAGACACACAGCTAAGCACTGACCACAAGTTGTCCATACTGAACGGCTGTGCTGGCATGGGTCCTACCATGTCTTTGGTTATGTCTCCGTTCCAGCACCTCAGGAGAGTTCCCAGACAGCAGACCTATGGCAAGGCCACAAAACTGACCTTTTACTTGACCTTTCCACTCAAACTGAGTCCATGGGCAGAGAAAATGTCCAAGAAGCCTTATTTTTTAGGCTAAGGATACAGAAGTCCTGATTTTCTGGGGTTTGGTCATTTAAGAGTCAAACTGTTCCCTGACAAAGAGCAGCAGCTTCACAGTCTTTAAAAGAAGAAGAAAAAATGCTGGTTTCATTAGAATTTGCTAAAAAAAACCCAGAACCAACAAACAAAAAAAAAACCTAAAAGAACTCTGAAAAATATTTACAAAGTTGCAGCTAGCAAACCTTCTTAGTGATGAAGCCATAGCAACCTGTACCAGAGACCGAAGGGTATGATCAATGCTTGCAATTAAAATCTCTTTTGTTTTCAACTATCCGCACAGAGCGACCCTTGCAGTTTGGTCAACAGAGCATATTCCATGTAGTGCTCAGCACTGGCTTTGTTCCCTGCCTTGTTTCATTCTCCTAAAGCAGGAAACAAGAGCCATCCCAGCCAGTGTATTGTCTGAGCCCTGCTTGCTATTGTTTGCAGCCACAACAGTGAACACAAGGTTTCCCACCCGCCTTTATTTTTTAATTCCCCACAATATACCCTTCAAGATGAAATTAGCACTGTATCCTCTAATTGTGTTTTCAGAGCAGTAACAATGCAAGCACATGGCAAGAACAACGCAATGACTCATTATTAAAGAAAAAATAATTAAAATCTCAACAGAAATAATATTTCTGTTGTAAAAAAAAAAAAAAAAAATAGCCACATGAAGAGTTTGCACTTCTATTTATTTCCCAGCCAGCCTTCTGTAGCAGCTTCTCCTAATAACAGGTTGGTTTGATTTAAACACAAAGGAACATATTTTTTTCTTCTTCTTTTTTTTTTTTTTTTTTAAGCAGTGTGTCTGCAAAAGCCACAAGGAAGCTATACTAAGCATATCCTCAGCTTATAGCACACTGGCTGCAGTTAACATTACAATGTGGGGACCATAATCACAATAGTTTTATATGATGATCTGCCCTTCCTCTCCCCCATCCCATGGGGAAGGAAGGACCTTCAGTGCTTTGGAGCAACCCTCCATCATTTGGATCACACGATAATGTGGTAGAAATGCAAAGCTATTATCACCTAGCAAATGCATCACCCTCCTGAAAAAGAGTAAAAAGAAAGAAGAGTCAGGGGAATTAGGGGCGAATCAGCTTGACTTCAATGCTCAGGAAAATCTCAGAACGAACAATCAAGCAATCTGTCTCTTAGCACCTAGAAAATAACAAGGGGATAAGTAGCATCCGGCCTCAATTTCCCAGGAACAAATCACCTCCAACCAACCTAATTTCCTTCGGTGACAGTGTAATGGTCCTTGTGGGTCACGGGAGCACCTGCAGATGTAAGACAGCTTAGCTTTAGTAAAGCTCCTGCTGTGCTCCCGTGACATCCCCTCCACCAACAAATCCTTAGCTGTGTGATCAACCTACATGGGCAACTGATCTGAGCAAAGATCAGGTGGATGATTGGGTCCAGGTGGTGAAGGCCCCCCTGGGGTCCCTCTCTACCACATTTCAGCTTAGCAGATGCATTGGGGAGGTGCCAAAGGGGAGAAGAAAGGGAGCTTTCTACTTCAAGGAGCCAGAATCTCCTATCATTGTGACCAGGAGATGTGCATACTTCTCCTATGAAAGCTTGTGAAACACGTCCAGAAGAGATTGATATAGGCAAATATTTTATTCCACACCTGGCATCTAGAGCTCTTACTCAAGAAAGGTGAAAACTGTATTCCACTTGGCTTAAAATAGGTCACGGCCACATCTACTCCCAATAAAATGCCCCCAAATCCAGGCTAACCCTTATTCAGACCCTCTCAGGTCTTTCTGTTGAAGATACCAGATTGAGCTGCAGAGACTGAGTAGGATGAGGATACTAGAGGAGCCTGAAACTCCAGCCTGGTGGTTGTAGTCCTTTGGTGGAAAGCAGCAGAACTGATCCTGGATCTCTGCGCGATGGGTAAAGTAGGAAGACTCATATCACAGCCTAAAAATGCAATGAAGAGTTCCACAAGTTTCTTCCGACCCTGCACATCAACCTTGGGATGGATGAAGAAAAATCACTGCTGTATTTGGAAAAAAAAAAAAAAAAAGATGCATCTGGCTTCAAGACAAATTTAAAAATAAAATGTCAACCCCCAGACAGCGAGACTGAAATAAAATAGTAACTCCCTTTCCTCCTGCATTCAAATTGGGAGCTATTGATGGCTTAAAGACCTCGTCTTAATTTTCTCCATGACTAATCTATTCAGTTTTCACTTAAGGAACCCTCCATGGTATAATGAGACAGCTGTTGCCATTCGTCCCTCCCCCAGCTAGGAAATTAAATTTAAAACCACTGATTTAAATAGGCCTGCCACTGTCTCATCCCCCCTTGAGTTGCTCTGGGAACATCTTACCCATAAGTGCAAGTGTCAGAACTCAGCCGGCTCTTCAGGTCTGTCTGAGTTGGTAGTTTGTAAGGAAATGCAGATGTAAAGCTCCTAGATCCTCCTGCCTGAGTGATATCTTTTGGGTTGGGTTAAGCAGTAGACTGGCTTGTGCTGGGATTTTGAGGTAGATTATGGGATGCTGGAATTCAGATCTGCCCTGGGCTTGCTAGGGCTAAATTAAGTCATGTAGGCCTTGGTGAGCGTGGGATTACATGGTATTTCACATGTGAATATCATGCACCATCCTGAGGAAAGGTGAAGGATGAGGCACAAGAGTGATCTCTACAGTACTGGGAGGTAGCTCCTGTCTCAATGCAATGAGATGTATGGATCCTTTTTGGAGGAGGTATTGATGCAAAAGGCCTCTGTGTTGCCTATGTGGCCCTGGGTACACTGTTTCCCCTCTCCTGGGGGGAACATTTCTCTCCTTTGCTGGACATGTCAACAGTGACAAAAAAAGCCATGGTAACATCTGCTGGAGGGAGATGGGACTTAAATGTGAACCCAGGGGTTAAGTAGCAAAAAAGAAATAAAAATGCAAGGTGCTAGATGGGAGTCATGAAATCGCCTCTCCTTAGTTCATCCAAGATAGTGTGAACCAGAAGTTTTTCTTTGCTCTTTTTTTTCTCTACAGTTGGATGTAGCATCTGAGAGAAGAGGCCCATGCTGTCATGGCCATCAGAGAGAGAATGCAAAAGCTGTCCTCACCTGGAGAGTGGTGAGAGCTGCCCTCAGAAAAGCAATCTAGTCAAATGTGCCTTGGCAAATTTATTCCCTAATGATTCTGAAATTAGTAGCTTCAGACAGGAAATGATGGACTTTTTAATGTAAAATAGGGAAAATATTCCTCTGCTTATTGCTTCTGCACTCTGATTAGGAGAAAATCATATGAAAGATGCTACAGTTTCTGCAGACTTCACCTTCTACATGAGCAATGTGTTTTACACTCTCACCTTGGTTCCTTCTTTCATATTGCTCTCTTCTCTTCCCCATGCATTTCCCTGCTTTCTCTCACTTACACTTAACTCCCTTTGATCTCTCTGCGCAGTGTCATGTAGCTGTTTAGCTCACTTCCTGGCTTAGATCAAATTAGGTCTATTAAAGTATCCTGTTTGGAGAAAAGAAAATGCACCACATGACGAGATGACACTGTCCAGTCTGTCCCCAGCTTTTGGGGGAAATACTGCACATCTTCAGTATCAAACTGCCATACAGAAGAGCATCCCTAACTAATTGATGTGACTGCATTTGCTGAAGGTGTGAAACTGAGCATTGGATGAGCCTCATGACTATCAGGGACCATTGCTTTTGGACAAGTAGCAAGGGACATTCTCATTGGGGTCAAACCACTAAGACCATTCCTGAGCTGGTCTTCCTCATCAATCCCTTTTCTGTACATGCCCACATCCATTCATGTCCCATATCCTAAAGAGTCCAGAGCCTCCCCTGTAGTGTGCATAGAAGAGGCAAACGAGCATTCATTGCCACCTCTTCATGAAGAGTTTATTCTCATTTCTTTCTCATGCCTGCATGATCCTTCGATCAGGATGAGTATGTGCTCATCCTCCCTCACTGAGAGTCCTTTCGAATCATATCTCCACTAGAAGTTCGTATACTCCTTCTGCACCTCAAGAATTCCCTGCACCTCCCAGTAATTTCAGTAGCATTAGGAGCTGCTTTAGAGACAGCAGGTATCTGCATAGTCAGAAGTTTCACAAACAGAGAAATGATGAAGAAAAAAAAAGTTTCTCATTGACTTCATCTATGAATGCATGGCATAAAGAAGGATCAGGTCAATACTGGAGAACATAATGCAGTGCAGCCATACAAACCATTGTATCCATGACTCACCTGGAATGCCATCGCATCTACAGAGAGAGGCAGATAAGGTTCCAGGGAAGAGTAAGGAAAAGGAGTAAAAGTCTGGGGAAAATCTCCTATAAATAAAGGCTAGAAAATTGTGCCTTGCCGCATTAGAAATGGGAGGAAGGGCACGAACAGAGGATATACGTAAGAAGAGGAAGGTAGACTAGGAGCTGCTGTTCTTTCTGTCTTGTATAACAAGAACAAGGAGACATTCAAAGGAAAGGAAATTTCTTGTCATCCAAAATGTAATTAGACTGAAGAACTCATTTCCATATAATGTCAATGAGTCCAGGAACTCAGCCAGACCCAAAGAGAGCTTGGGCATTCATAAGGATAACCAGAACATCTGAGTTATAACAACTATTGCTAAAAAACCTCTCAGGGGGGATCTTACATCGTAGGTTTCATACTTTAAATTAATCTCTTAGGTATTAGGAGGATATCTCATTATGGAGCGACAAATTAATATTCTTCTCTCTCCTGAAGCATTCCACACCCTATTTCTGAATCTTCTGCCAGTGTCCACTTCCAGATATGGGTTTTAGGCAGGCCCTGAGGTCAATCCTCTGGTGACAGTGCAGAAGGTGTTCCTAAGCATCCTAGTTGTGCATCCTATGGTATAACTCATATGTGGAAGAGAGAAAAGGGGGACAGCGTGAAGTGAGCCCTTCATAGAAAAGTGAAATATTCAGGTTCCATCCTGTTATGATTTGTTTTATTTTGTTTTCCTGTCATAGGGATAGCTACATGCCTGATTTCCCCATGAGATGAACTGCTAGGGCTTGGTAAGACAGGAAGGAAGCATCTATATGTCTTGCTGTTGACCCCATCATTCTATCTTGCTGACTTTATGATCCATCCCGACTTGAGCGTCCTGGAACTCCCTTTACCTCAGTCCTTCCAAGAAAAAACATTGAAAGTCTTTGCCCTTATTCTGCTTATATCTTGCCCTGTGAGTGAAATGGAGTCCCCCAAAATATAAATGTGTATTAATTTTTGATCTCTTTTACCTCAGTGGGAAGGAGCAGTCTGGGAATAGATCATGAGCTGAGGTTTGCTGCTAGCCAATATTCCTTGGGTGATTTTGGATAGCAGAATATTTCCTGTGTTCAAAGGAGTTTGCGTATGAGACTTCTCTCTTCTCAGAAGTCTCTCACTCCAGGTAACTCCAGGTAACTCTAGGTAACTGCCAAGACTTGGGACTTCATCTCCCGTGTTTTCTCTTGGCAGTCTGCTTTCCAAGCACTGTCTCCTCTCCACATACAAAGAGGGTTTCACCAAGGAGTGATATTTAATGGGCTGCCCATTTCCCAGTGGAGAAGGACTAACGCCCAGTGTTTTGGTTAGATGATGAGAATCTTTAGATGTACTCCAGTTACAGAAAATAAAAATGTCCTTTACATCAGGGTAGCTAATCCTTCTTAGGCTTTAATGCTTTGGACGAACAGTTGATTCTACTTTCTTGTCAGATCCTAATCTGACATACTGATAATGAAGAAAGGGAGGAGAAATCATGTGAAGGAAATCAGGAGGAAAGCTGTGTCATCAAGGGGATTTGCGGGAGGGAGGGTGGGAGGAAAGGAAAGAGGATGGACAGGCTTTAAAATGAAATTAAATTTTAGGAGGTGGAAAATAAAATGGAGACAGGCTGCTCTGAAAGCAATACAAGCTGAAGATGGAGAGAGACAAAGAATGACAGCAGATCAGTTTAAGCATGAAAGAATAGAAAGGAAAAGAATAATAATGCTGGCTTGTAAAGCTGAAATCAGATTATAGTTTCCTCTAGTGAATTAACTCTCCTGTAATGCAGTGCAGGAGACTTTATAGAGCTGGTGCAATTTCCCCATAGGACAGTACTGGGACATTAAACTGAGGCCCGTGCATGCGTGTCTGTGTGTGTATGTTTCATTAAAACTCTGCATATGTTTATGTTAAATCTCTCATTGAGGACCTGTGCATGGGGCATGTGCTATATTTCTCCATGCAGAGTGAAACATAAAATATGCCCAGAGTTTGGAGAGGGAGACATAGTTAAATGGGTGGTGCATGTGTGTTTGAGGGTGTACGACATCAAATTTCACTGCATGTACATGTCAGGCAGTAAATCACAGTGTGCAGAGCAACCTCTGCCCCAATGGGGGGCTTTGTGGGAGCAAGGGGCTGAGCCATGTGCAACTGAATTTTCCCAAGGATTCAAAAGGCTGCTGGTCCAGCAGGTGGGATGTCCCAGGGACCAAATAGGCAGATGGCAATCAAGTGGAAAGCCTGGGAACTTTCTGCCTCTTTTCTTGTCCTTCATGGGATGAACTGAACAGAGGTGGAGATGCGGTGGGGGGCTTAGGGGAATCCAGCTCATAATTAGTCACAGCCTCCCCTCTCATGCAGGGGTTTGGCTGGGTGAAGAGGAGCTTGAATAGGAGCCAACAGCTTTTCTTTCTGAGCCATACTGGGCAGTCCCAAAGCCAAATGCATCCAGCCTTTTGGCTTTGATTTCTCCAGCTCTCCCAGATCCTAGAGCAGCCTGAGAGCCAGAAGATGCCCCACTCAGCTGGCAGCCAGGAGACCTGCTCCCGCATCCCTACCTCTCTCCTGCCAAATTTGCTTGCTTGCTGGCTTCTCAGCTCAAGCTACCCCAAAAACAGAGAATTAGCCTGTAGAACCTACCCAAGCAGGTAACAGAGACCCACCTTTAGATGATCAGTGCAAGTGAATAATCTGAGCTCTCTCTCTGACTGTCTCCGATGCAAGGGTACAGGCAGAAGCCTCTATCTGCATTAGCCATTAGGTTCCTTCCCCATGTTGTTCCCAGACCATTCCTGAACAGGAAACTATACATATCGAAGAGAAGTGGGGAGAGCAATGGGATGAAGGGTCCCATGAAGCCAAGGTTGATCAAAGAGACAGAATAACCTGTCTATAAGAAACGAGAGCATAATCCACGATGCTACAGAGACAGAGCTGAGAGGATATGTGATGCAGGCTATAAAATCGTGTCACAGAAAGATTAATAGAGAATGATTTTTTTTTTTTTTTTGGTCTTGTCCAGAGCAAACACTTGTCTATCTCAGAGAAGATGTAATGGAGCTATGAAATTAGTTGTCACAGGTTATAAAGATGGTACTCAAAGTTCACATGTGTTCAGAGGAAAGAGCAAAGACTTCTTCTTTTCATGGAAGAAAAATACACTGAGAGTTATTAAATTCATACATAAAAACAGTCCACAAAGTCCCTGAATCTCAAATGGTTGGAGGCAGGAAGAAAACTCCACATACTCCTGCCATGTGCTCACACATGTACATATATACACTTTTGAACACAGGATGGTGAGCTGGAGGAGCCAGATCTCTTCTGTACTGAGAACACAAAGCAATCCCAAGTATGCTTTAGATAAGGGCAGGCCCATCCATGTTTGTGTTGCGGTACAGTGATATGCCCAATCCAGCTTTCTTCAGCAGCTTTGCAGGACAGAGAGCCCAAGAAATTTATTATTCTTTCAAACAGCCGTGGGATAATTAACCCTGTCATTTGTGATTATATGAAGAGGTTCTTTACACCATCCTGAGGACTCAGGGCTTTGATACTGCTTATTTTTGGCCAGCTCCTGCCAGACCCCTCTGTGTGCTAGGAAACGAGGTAATAAATTGCTGTCTCCTAATAACTCTGCATTTCTGCAGTACCTTGCAAAAAAGTTATCACTAGAGGAGATGCAGATGATGCTGAACTTCAATTAGGCCCTACTGGCAAATTAGTTGTGCAGGGTGACATTTTCCAATCATGCAACATTAGCATCCTCCCTAATTATGAAAATGTAAAGCTAACTTCTGTTTCATAATAAATTAGGCTTGTTCTCCCAGTATCTAAAACACACAAGCACTTATACAGCGCATTTCCAACTGAGCCCTCTCTTCCTGTTTTGCTGATGCTCAGGAATAATCACAGCCACAGCAACCTCCCTTTCCACTAAAGGTCACACAAGGAAGTGTGTCTGAACCCACCAGGCAGAAGGACAAGCAACAAGAAGGGGCAAATATACCCTGTGGGAATAGGGCTTCATTAGCCCATTAGGGCACTGCCTTAGACATTCTCAAACCAGTCAGTGTCTTTCTCAGAGGAAGAGGGAGAAGGCACAAAAAGAAACATCTTCCTTTGCCTTCCTCCATTGTTTTCATCAGGGATATCTCCTATTTTCTGTGATCCCAGGGTAGAAGAGTAAAGAGCTCCTTTACCCCTGCTTGTCTCATGCTGCATAGACCTCTTGCCTGAAGCCAGTGGGACAGATGCTATGCTAACCCACTAGGAATACATGGGCTTGGGAGCACTCGTGTACACTGATGGGGACACTGCCCCTTCAACTAGACTTTCCACCACAGGTTTCTTCAGTCTCAGGGTCCAATCCTGAGATGTGTTGGTGTCTCCCATTGCAGTTCTTGACATATTCATAATGAAGTGCAACTGCCAAAAGACTACAACAAACCTAATCGTATATATCCTTCCAACCTCAACCATTTTGTGATTCTGTGAAATCCCAAGTGTACTCAGGCAACAGAGCATCTAGGTAGAAGAACAGAAATTGAAAGAGATTACCAGAAGAGAATATAGGAATATTAGGCACTCAGTGCTTCATCATATTGTGGAGATGTTTCCCGCATGCAGCAGGGGGATTTGTCCTTCCATTTAAGAGGTACAACTTGGAGATGCCACATCATAGCACATTCCTGGGGAAAGGAACAGGAACAACCTGTCTCTTGCCCAGTAAGGTCTGCAACTCGTTTATGAGTTTCATGAAAATCAGCAGACTTATGTTGAGGGCAAGTGTCCTTTCTTCTTTGTGACTGTCTTAGATCAGGGTGCCCAGTCACTGATCCACCCCTTCAACTCACCACAACTTCCGAAGTGTTCTGTGTCACTATAGATGAAAAGGGCCACTGCAAATGGCTTGAGAATAGACAGCATTTCATCCTGGTTGGGCTTACATTACTGAATTAGTAGGTTCAAGTAATGCTAAGAATGCCTGAAAAACAAGACATCTAATTATTGCAGCTCTGCATCAGAAGTAATACAGACCTGCAGAGAGTGCCTGACAAGCAGCTAAATAATAGGCTAACAAGCAGGATGGCTGGAATCTGTCACAGCGCTAATGAAGGTCAAGACAAGACACCTGCACATTGTAAAGAATGAGACGTGTGCATCAGAAAATGCCCACATGTGAGATATAAAGGCAGAGAACACAACATGAATGCAATCACTGCTGAGCAGTGGAGCTTGGTAATGCACAGGATGTATAGGTAAAAGAATTAAAAACAGAAACATTGGGGTCTCTGGGGAGTCTGGAGAGCCAGTAGCTCTAGGGGCGCCAGCAGTAGTCTATGGAGAAGGCAATTCTGCTAAGCAGTATCTCCCATGATGTGGCTGATGTTTTCCAAGAACTGGAGAAAAACAGTCTGCTCTGAGCTTGTAATCTATAGAAAGGGGAAACAGCTGAAGCAAGAGAAGGGGACTTTCAGAAAGCTCTCATACTTTTCTGTAGAATAACCTAATTTACCATGAACACTCTGCAGAAGCACTTAAATAGGGCAAGGAAAAGCACTGTGTAAGCAAGCTCACTGCAAAGCCCAGGGAACAAAACGATGGAAAGCGCAGAGAAAACTAGATAGAGAGCAGACTGTTTTTAAGCATAGTTTGCAAATTATTGCTACAAAAGCAAAACAAAAAAACATAAACAAAATAAATCAAAAATCAAGCTAGTTTGGTTTGGTAATTAATTTAAATCTAAGACATTTATTCAGGAGCATACATGATCCTGGATGATCAAAATGATCAAAAGAATATACTTTTCTAAAAAATTGCCAACAGATGTACAAGAAAGTTTATTGGGTAAATCCCTTGGTCTCACTGGTTTTGCAGGGCAATGAAAGTCCAAGTTACAGACTTCACAGCACAGCCACAGCCCTCTGTGTTCCTTATCAATCCCATATGTAATATAGCTGCATAAAAATAGCAATAACAAAGTAATGTAATAATAAGGCAAGCAATGGGAAAGGTGAAGGGAGAGGGGATTTTTTCCCCTCAGACAGCAGGATGTTTCCTCTGCTTTTTTCCCATGCTCTGAAATAATCTGATTTTTGTCTTATTTTTTGCCAATCAGTTTATTTGCAGCAGCAAGCTGTCAAGTGTTTTGAATAATGAGTTTGTTTTGAGAGGAGGTCGAAGGGTTTGGCTTGATCATTCTGGCTTTGGAGAGAGCTGCCTTTGTGTTAGCGATGCCAAAAGGGAGCCAGAGCTGCAAAACACACTAGGCAGGATCAATACTTTAAATGCATTAACACTGGTGAGTTGCAAATGAAGTTAGCGGCTGCTGAGCATCACTGATTTCACAGTGAGTCTCAGTTCACTTGGTTAATTTTTCTGAAGGATCAATGCCACAGCTGATGGTTACTGAAGTTTCTTCCTGCACAGAGCACAAGGGGTTTGGAAATGAACTCTACAGGGGATCACAAACCAACCCTTCCGTGTAAATAAGAGGAGCATGGGTGTGTAATTCTCTTAATCTTTCAAGACTAGCACAGCAAGGACATGAATCATAAAAGTCAGACTCAACTATATTCAGATTCTGGATTTAAATTTCACAGTTTCTCTCTTTATATGAGGCCAATTCAAACCACCAGATCTATCCATTTCCTAACTTTTGAGGAAATTAGCCATGAAACATCTGACTTCTATCCAAGCAGAATATACCTTTTGTGTAAAGTGACCAACTTATGGAGCATTGTCTCTCTAACTATACCAGACTTCTTAGACAATCCTATGGAGATCCCGTAGACTGTTGCCTCTTTTTACACATTGGCCTTTTTTCAGTGGGGCTGAATTCAAGTTGTCCTCATGGAAGCAAGATCAAATCACCAGCCAAGGCCAAAAGAGCCTAGGAATGCAGTGTGATGAGTTTAGTTTTCAGCCATGCAATAATGAAGATGGCCCCAACTTTGAGGAAGAAGGATCTAACTCCTCTATTCCTGGTCTGGCCAAGAGGGCTCCAGCATAATGCAGTTCTTGCTACGGTCCTCACCCTCTGGCACTGAAAGGACAGGAATCCCTAGCATGGGATTTCAGCTGATTTTGGGCCATGAATACACTATCTACCACTTCCATATCTGTCCTGTTAGGTGCCTGAAGACCTTAATGTTGTTCTTTCAGGTGAAAGCAAAACCCACATGCCTAGGAGCAGACCAAAGGAAATGTTCATCCAAAATAGACATGGATAACAGGCCTTGTGGATGTTCTAATTTTTTGTTGCTGTTTTTGCTACCACAACTTCAAAGAGACAGAATTTCCATCTTTGTTTAGATTCAATTACTGTTTACAGCAGCCTTCTTATGTCTTCCCTATCCTAGAAAAAACTTCGCTTCTTCCTTGTTGATTATCTACAGTTACAAAGTGTGCAAAAGTTATAGGGCAGATCCCTTCCAAAATCATAAATTTAAGTCATAACTAAACTTCCTAAATCATGCTCTGTTGGAATGGTATTTCCAAACTTTGTTTCAAACAAAAAATAGGATTTGCAAGTGATCCCTATAAGGTCTTTAAATAGAGCTGCTTGATGGTCCTCAAATTTCTTGACCAAAAACATAAAGCAAAAATAGTTGACACTTTTTTATAAATATTTTCACCCCAAAAAAATCATCACAAGTTTTAAAATAGGTGGCCTTAGCTTAAAAAAAATAAAGAACTATAATGAGATTTGTGATAAAATCGGAGATCTGTCAACACTGTGCTTTCTTGCTATACATTAGAAATCTTTAAGGAGAAAGAACTAAGGTTTTTTTCATGTATGAACAGAACAGGTGGGAAACTTGCAAGTTGTTGACACTATTTTCAAATTTTAAAAAATAAAAAGGAAGATTTTTTCCCCCAGTTATTTCACATTTCCTCTCCTACAAAAAAAAAAAATACTTAAGACAATGTGCTAGTTTATTGTTATGTCTCATGCTGTAGACATTTGTTAGACAATTTCTGATATAAAAGTGGAAATTCTTTGTAATTTCCACTAGTGCCAGTGATACGAAAAGCTTCATATCAAATTTTACTCAGTCATCAGTAGAAGGGATCCCTTTCACCTCTTAGAGGATTGCTTAGGGTACACCTACAGCTCCATGCATAAAGGCAAATCAGGAGGGAGCCATTCAGAAAAAGATTTTCTTTGAGGGGAGATGACCCAGAATACTTAGTATAATAAAAATAATGCTCCTTAGCTGGAAACTGGCTGACATGCTGAGGCTGAAGACTGCAGAAGCTGCCCAGAGCCCTGCACTTGTTTCTAACCTCTTTCCTGGATGGGCTCATCCCCTGCAGAGCTGCAAAATTCTTTGGAGAAGCTTGCTGAGGTTCAACTCTCGATGCTGATACCTCCTAGAAACAAAGACCACAGGCTAGTTGTAGGAGGACATGTTTTCCTTCATCAGACTGAAGTTTAGCACCTGGGCATTGCCCTGAATGTTTCCCTCTTCTTCTCTTTCCACAAATGATGCAAGGGAACATAAAGAAGTAGATTTGCACTGGCAACAATTGCAAGAAGAAAACATGCATGTGGTCAAAAGATAAGCAATGCAGGGTTTGAAAGTCTTGTGGGGTAACTCAATACTTGCTTAACTAGATATTAATTTAACACAGCATGCATACATATATATATACAAACATACATATATATGTTTACTTTTATATAGTTATATTTTAAGTGCCTTCACTGCTCCCTAATGCTCTTTCAAAATACGATGTCATAGGACTTAGGACTTAGTCAATAGGATATCTTCAAAGTCACCTTCATCAACTGCTTGATCTTATGAAGTGTCCCAGCCAAGCTCTCATCCTTGCCTGACCCCTCTTAGCTAAGGAGATCCAACAATATCATGGAGAAAGATGATGTGACCACAGGAGCTGTGAGAAACTGATGTATATTTCTGTTCNTTTTTTTTTTTTCCCTAAAAGATCCATCACTTATTTTTTGTGGGGAAAATGGGCTTTCCTCTTTTTCCTAGAATATTTTTTTTTTTTTTTTTGCAAATAGGCTGAGGAAGAAAGTTGAGATGTATTTATTTAATTACAGGAGGAATGCTCATTTAAAACTCTATTTTACATTATAGACTAGGTAGTAGTTCTGCACTTGTACACTTTATGCTTTCTTGAATTCCTCCAGATGGGTGTTGTGCTTTCTATCTGAACTAGACAGAGTTTTGTATCAACCCAGTCTGATGTTTCCAAAAAGACATCCTTCACTCCTTATTTGCTAGACCATCAGCAAGATGATCATTTATTTTTCTGCTGTTTGACACTTCCCACACAGGGCCTTCCTCTAACTTGATTTAAAGTAAACATCTGCTGAAAGAAAAAAGTACTGCAAAATTAAGAGATTTAACCATTACATACTTTTATTTCTTGAATGTTCAGTACATATTAAACTGCCTTTTTTCAGCTTTCCAGATAACAACAGCATTTTTGTTCCCTGAGGTTAGGAGACCTCAACATGAGATGTATTAATATGACTAAAAAAATAAACACGAAAAATCTACCTAGGATCAGCCTTCCAGTGCCTTGTGGGATAGATCGAGGGCTAGGCTGTCCCTGGGTACAAAAAGATTTCCGTTAAGAAAATGTCATAGGTTAATGTTAAACGTAGAAACTAAATAAAACTCTTTACCAACTGAATTGTTTTATATTTTCAAAAGTATTGACCTAGTGAAGCTGAAGTGTTATTTTGGTCATATTTCTACTGATAAAATCTTTGATGCTACACAAAATTACCAAGCATACCACCTGTGAAATATAACCTATAGTCATTAGCAAGTTCCAGTATTAAAAGAATTTGCTCTTACCCTCTGGAAATAGCATGTGTGGTTTTGATTTTATTTGCATTAATCCAAATCAGAAGAAATTCTGCTCATCGTAGAATTTTCTTCTGTGCATGAAAGAATGGGCAGTCTTGACTTTTTATTACACCAACAACAATCGTTGTAATCCACAGTCTGGACAGAAGAAATACAGTTTTATTTTCCTATCCAGCTCCAGGCGGTGAAAGAAATGTGTTGTCACATGGTGGATGATGAGTGTCCTATATGAAACTCATTATCTATGAATTGACTTTTCTAGACAGACACACTCAGCAAACAGGCAAAGAACATTACTACAAAATAAAAGTTGGGGTAAATGTTAAGCACCATTCACAGCCAAAAACCTCCTTGAGTTCCCTTCTCCACTTCTTTATCTTGCTGTTCGATAAATGTCTCCTAAGCTCACTGCCGTTGTTCACATCTTTGCAATAACCTCTGATACTCATAGTGCCTCTCCTCCCTGTGATGACATGCTCACAAGCAAACCATCTATAGAGAACACGTTACATTCATTTTGGTCTTGGGGAAAGAGATAGGACACTTCTTATATGTAAGTAAAGCCAATAATTTACTGTTAGTATAACGGAATTCAGCTCACATCTCCTCTAGACACTTTCTACCTCCCTTCCTACCACAGCTGTCAATGCTGGTGTGTATCACTGGAGCCTGGTATAGTATATATAGGAGGAGAAGAGACTTTTAATGTTCCATAAATGGGCAGGCACTGCTGGTTGGGAAAAGGAGTTTGCCTGGATGAAGAAGAAGAGAAAACTTAGCCAAGGTTGGGTTGGGACTCCCAAACTGGGACTCCACAACGGGACTTGGCCACGCAGATCTCTCTAAAGGAGTGAGGACAGGAAAAAGAAGGAAAGGCGAAAAACTGTATCCAAATCTCCAGGACAGGTTCAACCCCTGGCAAGCAATAGCATACTCTTAAAGAGGGTCATGGTGTGGTATAGCAACACCGTTATAAAAAGCAGCAGCTCCTTTCCCACACCTTTGAGGAGGGAGCAATGGTATTGACCTTCCTTTGGAAAAATACCCTGGGATTTAAGGATAGAAAGTGCTACTTCAACACTCTTATTTTTATTCAGAGAGAGTGCCTCAGAAGGAGGCTTTTTAGTTTTTTAGTCCTTTTTTTTATGGCTCTTCAAGTCCAACTAAGAACATTCGGCTCCCATCCCTCCTGGACCATTGGGCTCTAAATCAGTGCACGTCATGTCAATGCCTGCACGTCTCACCTGACATTGCCTTTGATTTGTGAGAGAACCTACCTGATTCAGAACCGAGGTAATTAATTAGGAAAACCCCAGCAGACCTGACTTAGCCTTGCAGGATGGTGCAGCGGTTCCTGTCTTTAAAGGCATACGGAATCCCTTAAACTTGTTTAAAGAATTGAGATCCTCAGCTGGCCCTCAGCAAGGTCTTCCCTAAGTCAGGGCCACTTTCTACTTGGAGATTTCTCAGTTCTGTGCTTTCTGCTGGGGGACGTGGCTTGGAGACAAGAGTTGGAGACATCACATGAGACGTTGATCCCTTCAGGCTTTCCCACTAATTCTGCAGACTCAGAGATCTGATCTGTGTATTCTGTCTGGATAATTAGTTGCAGCTTTTATCTGCACTGAGCCTCGGGCAGACCGAAATTTGTCCCATTTTTGACTCCTATTATGGAGATGCACGATTTATTTCTCCAGTGGCCAGTTATAAATTCAGATCAGATAGCTGGGCTTCTTCCTGAACTGACCAGAGTTCAACATAATTCTGCTTCCTCCTTAGAGGTATATGGATCAGGAAAGCATTGTAGGTTTGGGCTAAATTAGCAAGGTCCTTTCTGCACAGAGGAATGAAATCCTCTCTGACAGTCTGCAGCTGCCTTCTGTTCGCCACCTCTTGTGAAATCTAAAGCCTGGATTGCTCTTGAAAACACTGGCCTGCTCATTTAGCAGGGAGGAACCATTTGTTTCCCCTGATCTGTTTACAGACAGAAGAGCTTTTCTTTCTTTTTTTTTTAAAGATCAGAGGAAGCAGCACATTTTTTGCCCTGCAGCATCTAAGACGTGATGCACATTAGAGAGAGACTGATAACTTCACAGCAAAGCCCTGCCAGCCTGTCGCTGCAACACTCACCACCCGCTCACTCCAGAGCTGATCCCTCTGCATGCTCCCTACGTAACGAGGGAAGACTTACTAGGTTAGAAGAAAGAACAGAGAAGCAGAGAAAAACTTCTGGTGCAGGGTTTGCCTTCTTCCATTCTTCTAGAGTGCTGGAAGAGATGGGTCATGAAGACTGACTTGGAGAAACCTTAGAAAGGCAACAAAAGCAGAGATTTTTGGAGATTCTGGTGACCTTGAGGGTGACCTCCGTTAGTATTCCTTAATGTATAAACCAAACAATCCTGAAAATTCAAGCCTTGTTCAAGCGCATGGTCCTTCCTACTAGCATGGAGGATGCTTCTCCAGGTTTACCTCACTGTAACATGCTCAGCCTCCAGGAAGAGCAGCTTGGGGACGAGGTGAAGGCTGTGAGTCAATTTTATCCTCCCCTTGTCTTGTGGTAGGATGTCAGTTGGGCAACTGGCCCCAGTGTCTCAGGGGCATTGCTGGGAGTGTGACTCCCGGGAGAAGGGGAGGACAGGGTGCATTGCTTGCCATGAAATTCTCATTAGTCCCAACATGAATTAACCTGTTCTGCAGAATATGCAAGTTTTGGCGATCTCTAGAGGGAAGAAGGAAGGGAATACAAACCTAGAAACGGTCTGTGGACATCAGGCTGGTATTTCCAGCTCTTCCAATGGCATCTGGGTTCAGAGCATCTCCACGCCACCTACAATTCTCCACCACACCTACAATACTGCAGTGTTATGGAAGGGAGGTTGTGGGGGGAGAATTAAACAAAGAGACAAACATTGTTACCAGCACTGGCATTTTAATATTGAAAAGCTGTGAAATCTAATAAGAGCTACAAGGGAGGTTGATGTATTTTTTCCTCATGCTACGATGAAATTGGGATTCAATAAGTAAATGTGACAGAATATGCAATTTCCCATAGATTTCGTGCAGCAGGGCGCTTCCTGCGTAATAACCTTAAACCAGTAATTTTTTTTCCTTAGCCCAGCTCAGATCTCTTGCCTCCACCTTATCTGAATAATACTTCATCCACGTAAAGATCAGCCTGACACTTTAGCTGCACCTTATCACCGCTTGACGGTACATGATAGACAAAAGTAAATATATTTTTCCCCTTTTCCCCCATAAAAGATATCTTCCTCTCTCTTCCAGTAAGAAATATACCTCAGCTGCGAATATGTGGAAGAGGAAGACTCACTCTCAGTTGGCCTAAGTCTCTTATATGGTGCTTGGGTCTAAAGGGCCTTTAAAATGCACTTCATTAAGATCTCTTGGAAGTCCCTTTTTGCTTTGGAAGCTATACTGACAGTTGTAGGGATGATGGGAAAGCTATAGCAAACCTACCCCCTGCCCGCAGTGAGAAGCCCTCCTCCAGGAGGGCATCTCTCTAAACATGGGCTCATTACCCTGATCTACATGAGCTAACTTTGAAGCTGGATCTGATTTCAAGGTTGTCTTTGCTTTGAGTGCGGGAGGTTGGACTTAGTGACCTTCAGAGGTCGCTTGTGACCTAAATTATTCTATGACTCTGTATATTTGTGTTCGAGAACCGCTGGTGACCTGAAGGTGTTTGCAGATAAAAGGCACAGTGACATAATTACAAGTGCTCAAATATCTCTGAATTCACCCGTTATTGCTTGTCAGTAAATCTGCAGTAAAAGCAACCCTCTCTGCAACCCTTCCCTTCCCCACATCTGCAGCGTGAGCTTCTTCCACGAGCCATGCCTGTGCCCTTAACTCACCCTCATCTCAAATAAAATGCTCCATCATAACCCACTAACTAAACTTCATTTCTTCATGTGCCCCAGAACATGTTGTCTTAAATTGCTTCCCATTCTTAACCATCTGGAGCAATGAAGTTAGAAAGGATTACTAATCAATAAGCAATCTTTTCTTTAAGCAAACGTGATTTGCTTTGAAACCAAGGGAAGACAAGTGCATGGATGTGGACAGTCCCAGCAGTCTGTGTTAACTTCTGGAACTGCCCAGCACTTTTGCCATCGGGTGACCATGCCTTCCTATTCACTTTCACTCTTTTTCCTTCCAACTCCAAGAGACTCCATCTGCCAACTTAAACAGTGCGCCCAGAATCAAAGGTACCTAAAAAATTCTTCCTTTCCTCTATGCTCCAGGTACAGAGCCAGAATAACTGAGAATTTAATCCCCTCCGCCTACCACGTTTGAAAACCGCAGTAATAAAATGTGCATAATGACACCCCCTCCTCCCTTGTCATCGAAAGACTCAGTCTTTGTTATTGCAGGCAATTTGAATTTTTGTTATCGCTTTCAAGCTGAGTATATGATGATTTTATTGGTGCAGAGTGTTATTTTGCCTGCCCTTGGGAAACAGAAGTTCAGATGAAGGCACTGGTGAGGCAGGTGAATAGTGTTTTTTAGGTGCCCTCCAGCTATGCTCTGTTAGAAAATACACAAAGCAAATTGGATAATATGCAGCACAAAGGGAAACCCCACATAATTGCAACAACCAGTAATGCTTATTTCAACAGGAAAAGAGGCATATCCTGATCTGAAGCCACAAGCAATGGTGACTTCCTCCGACTAGCACCTGGCTTGAATTTCAGCTCAGGATTTGAGTGTCTAAGTTTAATGGCCCATCTGATTCAGTGGAACTTATTGTCACTGCCAGTTAACTTGACTCGGTATCAAGATAACAGCTTATAAGCAGTTTCTGTGTGGTCCTGATCACCCATATTGATTTCAATAAAGTGCGGGATGGATCCTTGACACTCCAATTTTGAAGTCAATGGAGCTGGGACGATTCACTCCGCCTGAGCGCCAGACAAGTCAGGTACATGCCTTTAACAATAAATGAACTATTTAAATTATTTGTGCACCTCTTTGAGAGGGGGCCTACCAGAGATCCTACAGGTGAAGCTAATATGCCAGATAAGTGAAAATTCAAATATCTTGAGCAGAAGGGAGGAGGGAAAGGAATTTATGCAGCTTCTCACTCCGAGTACTGTCTGTGCATTTACTGAAGGGCTTTGAGAGAGATTCAGGCAATCCAGTGTTGAGAGAAGTAAGAATTCAGGCATCAGAGTCATTTGGGATGGAGGTATTAGAGACAGGGGCAAAACAAACAGACTTTGAATTCTGAGTCTCACATGATTATTTGCAGCTTATTGGACCTAATGTTGATAATGATTTCTGTTCCTGAGATCACATCCACAGGCCCATCTTCCTCCAAAATGCAGCACATAAGGCAGCAAAGAACAGTTCAGTAAAGAAGGCAGAGTGCTTAAGAAAGGATTATATTGGAATTCACCTGCCATTCTTGGTGGAATTGTGTAGACATAAATGCACGTCTCTCACTCAAAGTAGAACCCTACCTAGCTCTGAAGAGGATTTCTCTCTATAAAGAGTAAAAATATTCTTTTCCCCTTCATTTGACTAAGGATAGAGCATGATGCTTCTGAGAGTCAGGCTGAAAGCCTTCTCCGGGGGCAAAATAAAATAAAATAAAATAAACTTATCTGTGGTATAGTACCTGTCTCAAGGATCAGTAGCTGGATGAGTCCCTCAGAAGGGAATGCCACAAGCATTGTCCCTTTTTGATATCCAACCACAACTCCGTCCTTATCACGAGCACCATTTTACTGTGCCACTCTTCCTCAATGACAAGGTTTTTATTAGCTTAATTTAGGAATAGAGTTCCAAACTGAAGGACAGCAGACCTCTTCACTGGTTATACTGGTAGTCTGGCAAGCACAGGTATGTGGTCTTCATAGCTGGGCAATGAGAAATCTTATGAAATTCAACAAAGTGCAAGGTCCTGCATTTGGGGAAAAATAACCCCAGTCACCAGTACAGGCTGGGGACTGACCTGCTGGAGAGCAGCACTGCAGGGAGGGACCTGGGCGTCATGGTGGATGACAAGTTTACCATGAGGCAGCAGTGCCCTCGTGGCCAAGAAGGCCAATGGGATCCCGGGGTGCATTAGGAGGAGCGTCTGCAGCAGGTCGAGGGAGGGGATCCTGCCCCTCTACTCA